>BROG01000061.1:575000-625000 GCA_030159075.1 Atrina japonica | reverse complement strand
TCCAGGATGTTAGTAGTTTTTTTCTCTGTTTAAACTTACGTTTAAGAGTTATTCTTTTTTCATTTGCATAATGTTTTTAATTACAATTATTTATTATCATAATTAGTATCAGTATAGTTCTACCATTATGAACTCTTGCTTTTCACATGTTTATCTTATTTAATTATCACACTGGTGAAGTCTGCGGCTGTGATGTTAGCGCGTCGCGCCTATAAATCATAAGGTCTCACACCTGTGTGAGAAAATTTGAAGTTTACTTGCGGATGGCCTCTTGTCTCTTCACAGGTGCATTCTAACCGGGCTCTCTCTTCCACCACTAAAACAACCGCCAACATATGACTGAAAAATTGTTGAGTGTGACGTAAAACAACATTCAAATTCAAAATCCTTACCCTGTGACGTCAAATAAACATGTACATAGTTGTTGTATTCTGATGTATCGAGGGATGTCGACACCGTCATGTCAGGGATTCCCAGACTTTTCGCTAGATCCGGAAACCAAATAACTTGCTTTATTTGTTCCCCGAGCCACCCATTGGCACTTGAATTATACAATTTGAATGCACTTTCATATCCACTGCATCTTAAAACAAAATTCATTCCTGTTGTACTGTAGGACGTCGAATGTAGTTTAGAGCCATCAAATTGTTGCACAAAGAACTCGGTTATATGTCCGATTATGTCCTCTTTGTTACTGGATTTAATGATACCGTGAAGAGTTGACATGTAGAGTTGTGATAGCGACTGGTAACTGTCTCTTGATACGTTTTGACAGTGCGAGGATAATGTTATTGAGATACTCAAATGCCCTGTAGTAAGATAATAATAATAATAATAATAATAATAATAATAATAATAATAATAATAATAATAATAATAATAATAATAATAATAATAATAATAATAATAATAATAATAAGAATAAGAAGAAGAAGAAGAAGAAGAAAGAAGAAGAAGAAGAAGAAGACGAAGAAGAAGAAGAAGAAGAAGAAGAAGAAGAAGAAGAAGAAGAAGAAGAAGAAGAAGAAGAAGAAGAGGAAGAAGAAGAAGATGATGATGATAATGAAGATGATAATGATGATGATGATTAACTATAGTTAATTTAAAATTTTGTTTATTCTACAGTAAATATAAGTTGTTTTATTCACAAAGAATTTAAGTATATTAAAGATTTTGCTACAGTAATTCAAAGGTTTTAACTATAGTAAACTATAGAAGTTTTTGAAAGCACGTGCACACCCATCGCTCAGTGTTCAATCTCGGTTGTTTAATAAGCAGATTGCTAAATAGAAAACTGTATATCTGTTTAACCCTTACAACATTACAGATAATACAAGACTGGCCCAAAGACAATAGAACATACCATCTAGACACTTAAAGTTAAGTCCTAGAAATCCATTCATTTTGTTACTCTTGTTCGATCATAGAATGTTTCAATATATTACAAATACATTTTAAATCTAATACTAAACTAATGGTCTTACAACAAAGACCAAATCAAACCCCCAAGGCAATCGTTTATATCCATGTATTCTTCAGTTGATCTTGAATCTTAAATAGATGGGAAGTTCCAAAAACAGAGTAATAGAATCTACCCCTACCTTGAGGGCATGACAAAGGAATATCATTCCAATGGTAAGATACTTTAATGACAAACCTGAGGCTTGCGTAAGTTCCTGTTTGATATTTGGTGGCTGAAAACTTTACATCTGTACATGGGGATACCAATCTTTCATAGCATACAGTCATCATAGTACGTTAACAGGCATAAAATCGATCCATTATATAATGGGAACCTGAAGTAAATTTAAAATCCAGACCCTAAACAAGAAATTGTTTTACCGCGAATTAAAATATTGTCATTTTATTAGGTATAAAGAATCAGGTGACTGCCTTCCATGGTCCCATAGTGAGTCTGTAGCAAAAAAAAAAAAAAAGAATGAAACAGAAAAGACGACAATCTGATCTGATACATGATTGTTGAAGACTTGGGTCCGACCAAATAAAATAGTCAATAGTTTTATATCTTACTGTCCACCGGAATATGTTGGGTTGATAATGTCCACGGATGGCTATTCCCGTGTACGACCAGCAGCCACCCACCCACATAACTAATAATAATGTAAACAGTAAACAAAAGATTTTATATTTTAATCTAAGCATTGAACTGGTATTCAAAGACTTGTATATGCCAACAAAACGAAGGTAAATTCCATGAAGCGCATTTATAAACTTATGAATGCCAACTGATAGCACTTTAATGCCTATCCTACGTTTCTTGTTTATTGGAACAATAAGTACAATTCCTGGAACGGTCGTTGGTAGTTATGATATGATGAACAATTCATTGACGCTAATAATACAGCGTCAGTGTCAGGAAAATGTAAATATTATAATTTATAGTGTAAACGGTGGTATTTTCTACCCGAGATGGTCTTTCTCCCTCATGTGTTGACTGTTTATGTCTTAATTTTGATATAAATGTTGCAATCTACAAAGGAATGTAATAGATATCACATCCTACCGTAAAGTAGTTTTTCATTTATTTCTGTCCTCCTATATAAGCCCACTTAAATTTCTTACCTCTGAAATAAGAATATTCCCCTAGTCCATACAATGGTCCGGTAGCCACTAGTATGACCAGTATATAAACTCCAGCAACAAGAAGTTTGGTGTTTTTCACAGAGAATGTAGCTGGATGGTCACAAGGTATCAGAAACCTGAAATATCTAGAACAGAATAAACATCATAGTAAATAGCAATTAATTTATAATTACTGCAAAATATCGTTTTGACGTGTGGAGTTTTAATCTGTTTGTGATTAATACCTACAGTAAATTACATATTCGGTAATGTATCGATAAAGATATACCATTTTCTTTTGAGAAACATTTCGAATATTGAGTAAGTATTTATAAGAATTATATTTTTTGTAATCTACCTAACGGGCATTCCTTATTTAATAAGTTGCTATCTTATTATCTAAGTTACTTTCTCTTTACTAATTTTCGTATTGTTGTATTTCATATTCTACAATATCTTAGCCTAAAAAGGTGGTCATCTATATATGGTTTGTGAGAACATCCAGTCAATGCATACCCAGTGAAATATGGCATACCGCTGTATTGTCTAATTCTGCGCGTCGTGAAATTATGTGCACTACTTTATGCTCAATTCACTGTGTAAACCATTGATATGTTAAGGCTAACAATCGTGACTTTTACGTAAAGAACATTTTATATTTGGCTCCAGTTTACACAATGCGCATTTCTCATTAACTGGGGTGAAATTTAGATGGACCCCAGTTAAAATCTATAGAGAATGGACGCGAGTTAAGAGAACGTCTGCTGTTGTGCAGGGTTTCAGATAATGCCCGAGTCATTAGAAGGCACTAAAGTTCTTCCAAAATAGTTTTAGCATTACGACATATTAAAAATATTTTATAATTAAGCTTATATTATTTTATCATGTGTTTCCTTTTTTTCATGTTAAATGAACTGAACATTTATTATTTCCAAGCGTGAAAAGACTCACAGCACTCGATTTAAGATGCCATTTTGCTATGATTTTTTATGACAAATTGGGTGTTTATATGTTTTGTCAGATTAAACAATAACACTTTCTTGAAACAATCTATACACTTCCATTAGGGATCTCCTGATGATTGCATTTACGATGTCTTCGAAGTCATATATCTTCATGGCAACAAATGTAATTGATTCGACATACACAGTAATAAATTTTGTATCAATTGATTGCTGTAAGATTACTTCACATTTGTAAACAATAATAATTTTTTTTAAATATCGTAATTTATTGATACAACGATTAGAGCTTGCGCAGAATAACACGACGCTTGTGTACCAAAATCAAATAAATGAGCAAACGTAATTTTTCTCCTGTTGATACGAGTTTCGAGAAAAAGAACATTGATGAGATTTTGGCGAAGCAATTTGAATTAATTCCAGAAAAAAATAGTTTTGAATAAAACTAGGTTTAACTGAGAAAAACTAGGTTTAACTGCGTCAAAATGAAATTATTATTTTTGCTCAGTTAAACTTTGTATGTCTCAGTTCAACCTATATATTTTGTACTGAATGAGTGTTACTGAGAAAAAACTAGATTAACTGGACAAAATCTAAGCAGGTTTAACTCACCATCGTGATTTTATCTCAGTTAAAGCTAATATCTCTTACTTAAACCCAGATTTTCTCCATTTAATGTGAATTACTGAAACAAACTAGATCAACTGCAGATAAACTAGGTTTCTGTGAGAAAAACTAGGTTTAGGTCATATAAATATTTTGACGTGTCATAGCAAGATACATGCGCTATTATCCGGTTCTTCCCGCAAAATCACCTAGAAGACAACGACATGTGATTATGATCGGTTCCAGCTGATTATCGTTTAATAAGTTTAAGTAAAGTTGCATCATTTAAATATAAAAAATATCAGATACCAAAGTATAAATCAATAGAATGTCCAGGACATAGATAGAAATCCGGTAAAAATGGACAAACACGGACCTCTGGAAACCAAGGGGTGGGATCAGGTGCCATGGAGAAGTAAGCATCTCTTGTCGATCGGTCACACCCGCCGTGAGTCCACAGTCAAGTCCAATGAAACACGTGAGGAGTGAACCCTTGTCACAATGGTACAGACCTCTCAACAACCGCCAACGAAAAGGCAACTGAACATTTCACTCAGCGAAACAGAGTAATCACAAACAAGACTATTATACCGACCGTGTCAATAATTTGTCAGTCAATAGTTTACCTCTGTATATGAAATCTTCATATGTTGTACACGCCCTGGCATATCGGATCATTTGTGACAATGTGGAAAATTTACGATTGGAAAGCCGAAATCGTCGCGTTCGTCGTACAGTTTAGTTGCTAATTTCCCGTCTGTGTCTATATTAAGTATAATGTCTAAATATGAAGCGTGTGTGCTTGATTCTGTTGTATCTTTAATTTCTAGTTCGCTGGGATATATCGCATTAACATATGTATGAAAATTGTCATTGTTAATTGACAAAACGTCGTCGATATATCTAAATGTGAAACTAAAGGTCACCGCTAGCTTTTTCGTTTTTGATTCAGTAGTTTCTGAATGACGTCTGCTTCGTATGAATAAAGGAACAGGTCGGGCAATAAAGGGGCACAATTGGTTCCCATAGGAATGCCAACAGTTTGTTGAAAGACCATGTCTCCGAACATTACAAATATATTGTCTATTAGAAATTCCAGCATGTATTTTATATCAACTTCAGTGTATTTATGTATAAAATTAGAGTGGTGTTGGACAAAATAAGTATCCTGATAGCCAATCACTAGATATTTAAATTTTCGGGTACCACCTTTAGTAAAAAAACAGTTGTCTATTATGCTAAAGAGTCTTTCTTTTAATTTCTTAGGTGGAATAGTTGTGTAAAGAGTAGAGAAGTCATATGTTTTGATACTGTGAATTCGAGAAAAATTGTGTGCGTTCAAATTTTCTAAAAGCTGTTTAGAATTTTTCAGTATCCACATCTGATTTAATTGTAAATTTTTCAAAAGCTAAGATAGTTAGTTAATTTTTACAGTGGTCACTCTTAGACGATTTTCACTATGCAATTGAATTTATAATTGGGCTTTGTAATGATACCACTTTAAACATTTATTTTAAATTGGAGCTCAACTATTGAAGTTTAACTGACAGAAACGATCGTCTTGAACATTATAACTTTGGTACTGTGTTTATAATATTTTGATACATTTAAAAATTATGTCACTTAAAGACAATTTACAGCAGAGATATTATCACTTTTACATATAATTAGGCGTACTTAGTTTCAGCTATCCCGCTATGCGAATACAAATTCCGGGTATTGAATTTTATTTAAGAAAATCTCATGGACTTTTTGTAAAGTATCTTAATCGCAAAACTCTAAAATGTTAAACTCTAACAAACGTACGAGTTGACTTAGTAAACAAAGATGTATTAACATATCATTTGTCAATATGATAGTTTTATTTATTTTTTGACAGTTGAACCAATTTTCCTCACATTTGTGGAGTCCAATGTATCTGTCCTTCACGAAGTAAAACGTCCCAAATGTAACCCTGTGTTTGTTGATGTCTGATACACTTGTGTCAGAAGTATTTCTTAATTCATGCACATTGGAAAGACAATGTTGAGAAACTGATGCACCATCACTTACGCATCCGTTTTGAAGATTCAATTTCAGATCAGCTTTACAGATAGTTTGTTTTGCGTCATTGAATCCTGCGAGATCATTTATAAAAAGTATCGATTTAATTGGATTCTATCGGTTTACGTCCCTTTGATTAATGACTGCTGCAAACAACCGGCGCCACCGTTTTCAGTAGTTCCAGATTATTTCTATTGTGACCTAACAATTGGAGTGCGCTATTTCAGTTATGCTATTCAACATTACTTCATTTACCGACGTTGATATTATTTATTCCGAATGTTATTATTTATTTTGAATTAAGTTAGGTATTGTCTTTTTGGTGTTTTTTGTTTTTGTTTTTGCAAGCATATTTCGTGATTTTTAATCATCCAATTGTTTCAACAGCGTAAGTAATTGCAGGTCTCGATACGGTTGATATTTGGTTCTAATCATATAGTACAGCTAGCTATGTGGTACAAATATCAGCGATAATCGTCCATATAGACCTAGATATCGTGAAAATAAAATCCAAATATTTTTTTGCATGTAAATAAGAAAATATGAAATTAACAAGTGAAATGAAGACCCCCCAAAATAAATAAATAAATAAATAAATAAACATTTAGCTTTCTCTTTTTGCAAGAATTTCTCTCTCTCTCTCTCTCTCTCTCTCTCTCTCTCTCTCTCTCTCTCTCTCTCTCTCTCTCTCTCTCTCTCTCTCTCTCTCTCTCACACAATTATTATTTTATACATATTTATTTCCATTGCCGATGCCGGAGGTATATATCTCTGTGATTATCCAAGGATTTATAATAAGAACCAGCGATATATAAAACATTAATTTCACCTTCCTTTATCACAAATTTGCTCTGCTTTGTTACTTTTAATTTGTAATTTACTTTGTTGTTTTCAATTTTGATTTTCAATTGTCACCTTAATTGTAATCTAAATATAACAGACATGTAGTTTTTCGCTTAGAAATTTAGAAACCACATACCTTTCAACAGCAATGATTGCAAACAGCCATGAGGCACCAGAAGTTAACACCAATCCGGTAAATCCATAAAATTGACAGAATGTTTCTCCCAAGATCCATTTTCCTGAAAGACGTCATACATACCATACGAATCACAAAAGAGTTTGTGCAAATACAAATTATTTAAAATGGACTGGGGATACAGATCATTGTAAGAAAGCAATTACTTGAAAATCATAGCACAATTTTTTCCCCATTTTTACAAATTGAATCTTCGCTTACAAAGATTTGCTCCAACCTAGTCATTTCTAAATGTTTTGCTCATAACGGAAATGTTGTGCAAAACATTTATATGTGAAAGGCTAATGGTGGATGTGATTATTCTCTTGTGATTACAAATATCATACGACTTTACAAATTACAGTCGAACAGGATAGAGTAAAGTCGAAGGGGGATTGATTTTTCTTTCCAATAAAAAAAATTAAAAGTCTGGCTTATAATTGTAATGATGTAATTTAATTGTGGAATAAAAATAGATATGGAAAAAATGTAAAAAGTAAAATTTTCCAGATGAACAGTCCCTTCCTAAAGACAAAAGGATTAAAATAATATGAAAATCATACACATACACCATACATGGTTCTAAAATATGCAAATCAAAATCGACATCAAACAAGTGAACAAATTAGATTAGAAAAAGCTACAAAACTAATCTGCTCTAAAGAGCAAAAACATCTAATAACTACATGTTATCAAACGTGAGCCTGAAATAAATATCTCTCTATATAGTTTTGTTTATATATTTATGTGTATATAATGTTACTTCTAAAAAGGCAGTTTTTTCAACAATGTGTTCTGATGGATCGAATTCCTGACAAAATGTACGGGAAAAGACTCGTAATATTACATAGAATTGCTTTATGATGTATTTGACATTTCATCCAGCAAAACAGAGACATTTCTCAGTATCTCTTTTTGATTTCGCGTAAACAATCTATTATTAGCATTCATATCATTGCTAATATATTTATTAGTCCTCATAAGATAAAAATACAAAATATCCCTCAAGGTTTTCGGTTGAATATGATCGGTGTCATCAGGGAGATGTTAAATAATCCCTGACACCTGATCGCAGTTGTGGTATTTCCACCATTTCTTTTGTGTGTATTCCATCTGAAGAGACAATTTGTTATCTGTATTTTATTAATGTGTACATAATTAGAAAATTGGACATTTCTGTGAGAGCAAATCGAACTCAGTAAGAACAGTAAAAAACATTAACACTTTAATTATTTTTCGTTGGGAAACTGATGAATGGATTTAGTTAAGACATAGTATAAACATTATAGCAAAGTTATAGTTTTGAAAAAACAAATGTTCAAGGCGATCTTTTATGCCAATAACGCTTTATCAGTTGAGCTAAAATTCAAAATAATATTAGATTGTAGAGTTCCAAAACAAGAAGTGGTATCATACAGGGTAAAGAATAACAAAGTGATTCATGTTTTTACTCAATGATACAAAGCGTGATAATATTCGTGGTATAAATATTTATCACCGTATGACCATTCTCATGTCATATCCAATATCGACCAGTCAATTCCACATCAGCCCGTGGGTCCGGAGGCAGATGATATGGTTTATAGTTATCACATATCATGCTATGGATTTGGAATCCATATCCCACCCCTACTGATGTGGATGATAAATGTCGATGGCATCCCATGTGTTGTTGTACTGTTGTTTAACGTCCCACTCAAGAATATTTCAGTTATATGTAGACGTCACCAAATGTCGGTGAAAGGCTTCAAAGTTTGGCCTATGCTCGGCACTTATGACCATTGAGCAGTGAGAGTTCTTTAACGTGCCGACACCTACTATGACACAAGACCTCGCGTTTTTACTATCTCATCCAAAGGACAGAAAAAGCCAACGGCCTCTTCCGAGGCTCAAACCTGGGACCATCCGGTTGCGAATCGAGCATTCTATCGTTGAGCCACGGCGGCTCTCGCATTACAAATGCAAATTCACCATATTTAGTAGGAAGTATAGGATACATATTTTTTTTAAACATCGAACCAAAAATAAGTTTTGCGGTTTCTGTTCTTCTTCAAGAGAAGAAACCACGAGATACAATATAGACGTAAGCTCTCCTTCTACTATACTATTTCACTGATACATTTGAAACAATAAAGTAGTGAACTTCTCAAAACTCATTTGCCTTATGATTATTTATAAGACATAGCTATTGAATTGCAATGAGGGGGACGAATAACGTTAAATGGCTAAATGGAAGTGGCAATGCAAAAACAAAAACGATGATAAAATGATTGAGGTAAAAAGGTAGTATTGATTGGGATACAGCCTCTGTAAATTTCGGTCAGAATGGTGAAGTGTACGTTATCATATTCACTGCTGTATTTTTTTTTTCATTTTTTTTATAATCAATGTTCTATAAATGAAATGTGGAGTGTTTAAGAGCAGCAATAGCCTTCTCGATAGAGACTGTTTTTCTGGGTACATCGATTACATTACACTCTGGTCACCATCCCTTATTGGTCTCAACAAGGGCTTTTATGGTCAAACTTTATACCCCATGGTCAAATAAAAATGTTGATGATATTTCAAAATGTAGGATATGGTCACGTAAAGCGTGTCATTTGTTTTGATACTCAGTACACGAATATAGAAATCACAGATACAAAAGTATTAACCCTTTCACCCCTGAAAATCGCGATAGTATACTCCTTTCTACTGTTAAAGTTAAGACCAGTCTATTAAGGTCTGTCGAGTTAAAGGGGCTAATACTCAGGGTGCCCCAAAAACAAATATAAAATCACGGTGAACACTGGAAAACACGGAGCTCTAAATATATAGAAGTGGAATCAGGTACCATGGCGGAGTAAGCGTCACCTATTAACCGATCCGCAGTCAAATACAAATGAAAAAAGAGGAAAGTCTATTTTGGCCATAATTTTTCAGTGTATAAATGAGATATCAAACAAACGTAAATGGTTTTTTTCTTTGTCTTTGACATTCTACTGTTGCAATGATGCAAAATGAAAAAAGTACCCATAGATATTCAAAATTCAATGTTCACTAGAACACGACATATTGAATATGATAACAGACGCAACATGAAGAACAATTGTGAATTCGAATTGGGACAGGATCAGGCGTCTGAAAGAAGTCAGCTTCCACTGTTAGCATGTTACAACCGTCGGAAATGTTCCATGGAAATATCTCCAGGCTTCAGTGACGAAAATTTCATCATTTAGTTTAGGATTGATTGGCGAAAGAAAGTCATTGTATATGTCTTTGCTCCAGGATACTATCTAACATTCTTGACAGAAGTATTTCATATTGTTAGACAAGATTCCCGTATTATTAACTTGCAAAAAAGATTACAAAAGTCTAGACACATTATTAGCAAAACGTTTTAAAGCTTTCTTTCAAAATACGCATACCATTTTAATTACCCTCAATGCAATTTTATTTATCACTCGGAAGTTCTTTTATGAAATGGAATGCGGAATTCTTGTTATCTTAGTGACAGTTTTGTTGTAACCCCTAGGGATAATATCTACCAAATCTTCATTAAATTCCAGAAAATAATTACGAATCGGTAGCTCAAAATAAAAAAACTGATATTGCTATCTGAAGTACATCAACATCAATGCCTTCAATTATTTATTGTACTGGATTGACTCGCAGCAAACAATAAAAAATTCTGAATAGAAAGACGAAGACATGGGAATAATATATTGGGAAGAACAATTGAGAAAGCAATCATCCCCACATTCATGGATATGTAAATTTATTTTACTTGACAGAGACATTGCACACGAGATTTCAAAGCTGAATATATGTGACTACTTAGTAAAATTGGAACATGAATCATAACAGGGTGACAATCTAGTTTTCGACAAAACATATCAGAGCTATGGTAATACATAGAGTCATGTTTTACTTGTGCATTCCATTTTCTTTAAATAGACTGTATTGTGTTGGCTTTTGACAGAACCCGGATGTGCCACTTTAACTTGGTAGACCAATAAATCCACTTTGTTCAGCACTAATGTATATACGTGTTTAGTTCGGAAGAAACAATTCTGTTAACAAGCGCATATATAACAAAAAGATTAATGATAACCAGATGATATAAAAACACAATTTTTTATTTGCTGATGATGTACTGCAAATAATAAAATGATAACAAAATCAAGTAGGATTGTTTTAATGTGGTAGAAATGTGGTAGAAATGGGAAATCGCGGGTATTTTGCCAGTGTTTATAATACAGTCACGGAGTAACCTTGTTCTAATGAACACATTTTTGATTTGTATTTTGATTTCAGAAACGACTAGACCATTTCCTTATGCTGACCTTTATCTGTTCCACTATATATTACAAAATGTAATAGTAAAATTCAACAGGTATCGATTTCGGTCAACAAAACTATTTGTGTAACGCCATATAAATGAGCTGAAACGAGTTTTCATCTTCACCAGCCAATGAAATAAGGCGGAACAAATTGTCATGGATGTTTGACCCTAGGGTAAAATCCTTTACTCAAGAATATATTTCAGCTTAGGGGACCGTTGTCGGAATTATTTTGTGGCTTTCACCAACTGACAAATCTGCATTTGTTGCCTTTTGACCCGTATCTACGGAATTATGTTTATTTGTTATATTGTACTATATTTTCAGCGACAGAATGGTACATTTAGTCTGACAATACATCGTACAAAGTACGAGGGGATTAGTATTATTTGTCTTACCTCTCTAAGATAGCATGGATCTAGACTTTCATATAACGACTGTTTCACTTAAAACGTTTTGTTATTATGAAGTGACATTGGTTTAGACTTCTTATAAGATTTGATATACATAATGTCTGTTATTGGCTATATCAACAATTTGATCATGAAATACAGTTTTCTTTCTGTACACAATGATAAAAATAGACGAATCAAATGATTCTTTTTAATCTGTATTCTATTGTTCAATGGCACAAAAGCTTTATAGGTTAAAACCATTTGTGCAAGTTTCGGCATTTGTGAATTTTTTCAAACATAGAAATGTTACGCTGCATTCGTCGAATGAACAGCAACACCAACAACAATTATAATAATAAAAATATTTTTCAACTAAATGGGCAAATTTTAAGGGTATCTTAATAGTAAGTTTTTGTTTTATTTTCAATTGTGTGCAGTATTTTATGCCACACTCAACAATTTTCAGAAAGATGGTGGCAACCAGTTTTTAACGGTGGAGGGGGAAACCTGCTTACAATGTAACCGGAAAGAGACCACCGGCTTTCTGTAAGTGAAATTTCAAACGTTCCCACACAAATCGGGATAGAATCCAGCTGGTATCAAACCTTCGCTAACCTTAAGTGAGAGATTTCATGTTTCAAAGCGCAATGCTCTAACCACTCAGTACGTTTGCATTATATAAATGCTTGCATCAATCTCGAGAACAAGATCAACAAAAAAAAATATTTGTAAGGTAAAAACAGAAAGGAAACATGTCAACCAAAACTGTCATACAGATGCGACTGGTGTGACATGCTAATAGGGGAAAATTACTCCTTCCAGACAGCTGGTTTGTTTGTATGTTTGTTTATTGTTGTTTAAATTCCCACTCAAGAATCTTTCACTCACTCATCAAATGCCGGTGAAGGGCTTCAATTTTTTTACTATGTTCGGCAAATGCGGCCATTGAGCAATGAAGGGTTTTAACGTGCCGACACCTACTGTGACACGGGACCTCGGTTTTCACTGTCACATCCGAAGGACAGGAAACCAACCTGCCCCTGGTTGGACTCGAACTCACGACCTCAGATTGAATTCGAACTCACGACCTCACGATCAAGAGTCGATTGCGCTACCGACTGAACAGGTCGGCTCCCGGACAGCTGGTCCCATTTGAATTTGCAATTGAATTTTGTGTTGAGACCTTTGTTATATCTAATTTGTCATAATCTAATGGCTTTGGAGATTTGAATCTTCATTATTTTAGGCTTATTCTCACTAACCTAACCTATTATCACCAACTTTTTAAACAAGGAGATTAGAATTGCTTCAAAACACTGAAGAATTTGTTAGCGATGAAATTGAGTTATAGTGTAACTTTAAGCTTTAAGTGGCGTTGATGACCTGATTATGAGCAGCTTTTAATATACAAAATCAGTTCCTGTTGTGCGTTCTCGAACATCTAATTGTCTGTTTGTATGTAAAACGAAACTATGCAATATGATTAGTGAACCACAATTTTCATGGAAATTATGATGTTTCAAATTATCTGATACAGTTCCATTCCACTACGTTTTACACCAATTTAATTAAATTGAAACGCGTGACAATAAATTCAATATAAAACTCCTATCGCAGTAACGATATTTATGGGCTTATACTGTTCTACATGAAGCAATCTGATCTTTGGCTTCAGTAATGAGCGCATTTTGTTAAAAGGGATGGGGAAAGGGACATTAAACAGTACATTCTGTGATGTTTGAGATTCTAAATGTCACATTTAAAACCAATCACAGCACAACAGAAGTCGTAAATTTCAATTCCAGTAATCGCAAAGTCATTTTCATGAAAAGTCAGAGATAGAGTCAAAGAGAAAGTAAGAGAGAGAGAGAGAGAGAGAGAGAGAGAGAGAGAGAGAGAGAGAGAGAGAGAGAGAGAGAGAGAGAGAGAGAGAGAGAGAGAGAGAGAGAGAGAGAGAGAGAGAGAGAGAGAGAGTGAGGGGGGGGGGGGGGGGGGGGGGGGGGGAGGGAGGGGATGGGGGGAGGGGGAGGGGGGGGGGGAGAGAGAGAGAGAGACAGAGAGAGACAGAGAGGAGGAGGTTATTATTAAGACTGAAGTCGGTACTTTACGAGGGCGTGATAACCGGGGGGATTTAATTTATTGGCGTTTCTTAGTTCATCTGAAACGTAGTGCCATGTGAGTTATTGTTTTCACTTTACGTCCGACACTAATTTCTTCCATTTCTCACAAATGTTTTCATTCTTTTCACAGAAATAATTGCCCTGTCAAGGGTACTGACAAGTGACACACGCTATGACCTCACAATACTATTTTATAAGTTGGAGCTTTCATTTAAAAATAAATAAGGCTGTAGTGTACAATACATTACTGCTTACTTTATATCCACACATAAACATGTATTTGATTTATAGGAGAAAAAATGAGTTAACATGGGTGTGTTTAATTAAAATGGATATCTTAACTGGTAAGAACTGAAAAGTTCAATTATCAGAGAGGATTGGAGAACCAGATTTTTACTTCTCGGGGAGGATTTCCTAACCACTCAACACACCTATTTTAGATAATATTGCATATTACATTTCCGAGAGGTATCAAGAAGTTTCGTACCCAACACTACCATACCCAATGACATCCGAATCATACACAGGGAACAGGGGTTTGTTTTCAGTCGAGTACTTTTGTCTGGACACGAAACGCCTTGATAACACTGTGCGCAGATTAGTAGAACCGCAGTTATTGAGAAGGGCATATCGGATTCTTTCTATTTGCACTATCAAATGTCTAACTGTATTGTGTGGCAGTGGGATTAACCTTTACTAATACATACTCTAACTAACTTTTGAGAAAATTAGAATTTAAGCGGTGCAGTCAATGCGAAATAGTACTTAAAATATAAAATAATCAACTGGCACCAAAATATTACAAAAATGTGCGACACTGTGGAACCCTAGCTGGCACAATGACCAAAGCGGTCTGATTAGTGAAGTGATCTCTTCAGTGAGGAGTGAGCGTATTTTATCAAATATTCATTAAAGGAGCATTTTTGCCAAAAAGAGTCTGAATATCTAAATGCAAGGTCGTTTCCTAAACAAGGTGGCCCGAAGGCGATGTTCCATTGTATACAGTTGAGTAGATATACAGCCAAACCTGTATACAAAGGCTACTCACAGGAATAGCCAAACGTAACTGTTGAAGACAGGTGGCCTTTATAAAAATGTTTCTTCACTATTAAAAGTT
Source organism: Atrina japonica (assembly GCA_030159075.1). Lineage (NCBI taxonomy): Eukaryota > Metazoa > Mollusca > Bivalvia > Pterioida > Pinnidae > Atrina > Atrina japonica. Next base: position 609,834 of record BROG01000061.1, on the reverse strand, counting down.
AACAATGGTTATGTTCGAATGACCTTCTTATACAGGTGTCCTTAATATCGGTTTGAATGTATATGCATATCACGTCGTGTAAGGAATAACCGATATCAAGTCGGAACAATTATGTTAATAAATCAATGTGTTTGAGACAGATACATTCGCAAAATCTTCATCAAGTATTAACTCATTTTATTTCAATATTTTGTTCATTTGTGTAATTTACAAATACATTTTATGCATTTACTTTACGAAAAGTGTTGCCTTGTCAAAATTATTAAACATTCAAAATGAATATAATGATTTTGAAGAAGTCCGAACGGGGATGTATTTTAAGTCAATAATATATATTACAATTATCGAATGATCAGCATATCCTCACTGTAATGATCCATTTCACTAAGGTGATTATTAACCCATTCACCCCTCAAGACACATTTGGACTGACCGATGCCATTGATTTTAAGTAGAGTCCATTGTTTCTCAAGGTCAAATGAGTTAAGGCCCTGTGAATGTACTTCAATGTATTGGTCAAATAAATAAGTTCTCTTTCATTTACATACTAGGATTGGAATGTTTGGTTGACAAATAGCAATAAATATTTGTATGACATCAATGGGGGGAAATAGAGTACAAATGAACTGTCTATAGCAATCCTTTTTCCGCACGCTTACAATATAAATTGTATGGATGGTTTTATTTTGGAAATTTCATGTTAATACATGTATGTTCTTCCTGTTATCAGATAATGGGCACTTGTCGGGTTTGTCATTGGTAGCCCACGAATAAATTCAATACAGATGTGTGACCAGAGAAAATAACAGAATGTATGCATGTCATAAGACGTATATATCGATTGGAATTCGATTTTCTTTTCATTACCCCAATGCAAAATGTGTTTACCAGAGATGCAGATTATAATCTCATTTCATGTATCTAGAATAGACTGAACATACTTATGTAAATATTTAACATGCATGGAATAAATTGAGTTTGTCACATGAAAGTTATCACATGACAACAACTCGGATTTTGTGTGAAAACTCATTTGTCCATTTTTACCGGATTAGTATCTATGTTCTGGACATTCTATTGATTTATACTTTGGTATCTGAAATTTTTTGATATATTTAAACCTTATGCATGATTACCATTGCGTTTACATGACAATGTTTGCAATAACCTTTTTTTTTTTAAATCTGTTCGAGCAGCGTATACTTTTATCTTTTGCACTTTTTTCTGACTATACTACTACTGTTTATAATAAAGTCAATAAATGTCAACAACATAAAAATCAAATTGAAATTAAAAATAAAACGTCAACGGCAATGTTGGCCGTACTTGTATTATAGACTTTCGCGCTCCGAACAATTGCTTTTTTCATCCATTGTACTTTTGGGGGGTTTCAGGTTAAAATACAGAAATGTCAGTAACATGACATTACCACTGAACAATTTGAAATAACTGAGACATATTTTCTCCTTGTCTACCACATTTTTCACATTGATGGCAAATACACCCAAAACACGAAATATAGGTACATTACAATGTTAAAAACATATCTCAATTATTTAAAAAATGATCACAAATAAATTAGAAAACGTAAGTGATGCCTATACCTGACTTGGACTTGTGGTCTAATTGAGCAAAAGTAAACGGAATATTTTCTTCTTAGTTCATGATACAAGTTGAAAGAAAAATTATCTGAAGAAATAAGGAATATTGAAAATAGCATATCAAATACAAAAGATATACGATAAGTCTGAAGATTATTGATTAACTTTGTGAAAAAAACACCTACGAACATCAGAACTCATGTAAATTTACAGACAGGAAGGTTACATTGATCGATTTGTTGGCTCTATTAACTGTTAAGTCACCGAAATCATGCTTACAAGATTTGACCAGATTTACAAGGTCACCAAAGCATCGTCATGGTGACCTATTGCTATAAATTTTGCGCCTGTTGTGTTTCATCCATCAACATTTTATCAGACACTAATAGTAGACAAATTCTAACCATACTTGGCCATTAACTTCAACACCGGAAGGTCTTCAAAAGTGAGAAAAAAACCCGTTATTTGACATTTTCGGTTACTTACTTGAATTCATATACTTATTATTACCAAACCTGTTCACTAATAACATCAACATCTAATTTGACAAAAATATTTTAATCTTAGGGATCTTTGCCATTTGGGAACGCAAGGATGGAAAGAGAAACATGACATTGAAATTTTCTTTTCTGCTTAAAACAATATTTATGATGTTCTAAAAACGTTCTTCAAGAGATGTGAAAATCTTTGTAGCTGGGAGTACAATTCAACAGACCAGGTTAGGAAAAACTTATTTCCGGAACCATATACTAAAACAATAACAAAACACAAATTTCTGATAAAAAGACGCGATCATTTTCCGTAGGAATATGCTTTTGTAAGTTTTGAGAATCGATGCAAAAATCATTTTAGCGTTCAAGTCAATGTTTTTGATTATCATTGGCATTCCAATAGATATAAAATGTCATCATCTATTGTAGATAGCTAGCTATGCATTTAAATGTTTCAGGAAATGATGCAAAGATTATGCATACAAATCTCCAAGGTCATAATTTTATAAAGACAAACGTCATTTACGACGAAGATCACTAAAAGACAATTTTTCACACATGGCATATTTGTTATAAAGAAATGTATTTATAACCTAAAAATGTATATGCTGCAAAACTCACCAGTATTTTTAAATGAAAAACCTGAAGCTTACATCAAGTAAAAATGAAGAAGTAAAAATTGATAATCGAAACACAAGTCCATTAGAATAAGACAAATTAGATGTGTAAATAGTCACAATATGAAGAATAATTACGAATCACAAATGGGAAAGGACCAGATGTCAGGAAGAAGTCAGGGTCCTCTGCAGGCATGTCACACCCGTGTCAAATGTTAAGGGTAACCCATCGAATTCAGTGAAAAAAGTCTTCAAAACGGGATAGTACCAGGTGACCGGAAGGAGTCAACGTCAAACAAACGTAACTGATACAATTATTTCAACAAGATAAGGAGATGGTCTTGAAAATACGAAAATCTGTCTTTGCATTCTAGGCCTGTATCAAATAGAAAAATCGGATACAATTGTTTTGCCTGACGCTGACTCCTTCTGGACACCTTGTCCTATCCCTTTTTGGATTCGCAATTGTTCTTCATGTTGAGACCATTTGCACACCTACTTCGTTGTGTTCTAATGGACTCGGGTTTCGAATATCAATTGATACTTTTTCATTTTTAATTTGATATAGACCATGAATAAAACACCTATCATTATAAAATATACGCTCAGTACTTGTAGGAGATACATCACAGAGTTATTTCCCTTGAACATCTTCTGGACACAAATTGGAAATAAACTATAACATTTATCGATAAGAACAAATATTATGGCAGAATGTTGCTTCTAATTTAATTCAGGTTTTAAAAATTTTATCTTAATTGTATCTCTTTCGTTCTTTCAGCGTTGTGTGATGCTAATAATATATTTATTTTTATCCATCCGTTACATTTCAAACAACTTTGTGGACACTTGTTTGTTTTAAAATATTTCGTTTATTCCAAGATTATGATATCATCTTTTTTCAGTTAGAGTTTAAAAATCACCATGTAATACTCAATTCATGTCATTTCTATTGTAAAAGATATTTTAGAATAAGGCACCATCAACACTGATCTTTCATAGAAAAGTTCGGTCGGGCTAAAATGAAGCGATGATCATTTCTGAAAGACTCTCGAAGGACCAGTATAATTAATCAATGATGACTGACCAGGTAACGGTATTTATCACAGATAAAAACAAGTACTCTGTAGGTTTATTATATTAATCTCCATTCCGTGCATTGAATTTTGTGACAAATATTTGGTTTCCAGGCCCAGCCTAGTCCCAATATGGTTCTTACTTGAACTGTTTGGGGCCTCGAGACGTGCTTCAGACGCTTTGTCAGAGACTTTGGTTTAAGTAGTATTGAAATCAGTGGTAATCAAGCATGTAACACGATTAGATATACAATGTATATAGGATGGCAAAGTTTCCGACCGGAACTTAAGCTAATTAGCTTAGAATGTGTGTTGTCTTATTTCCAGAAAGTCGGTGGCACTTTTGGGGTCAATAACGGTAAACAAACAGAACTAAATATACCTCTTGGATATCAATCTGATAAAGTACGTTCATAAAGAAAACAAATAACAAAGTTCTCGTCGTTATGAAGGTTTAGAAAATGGTATACAAATCTGGTTTGCAAAAGCGGAGCTCCAAAAAATTGAGATGTCATGCATGAGTTCGCTTTCCTTGTCGACCGGTCACATTTAATTACCGTTGTTCAATATAAAAGTAAAATAAAATTGAATTTAAATTTGTGTATTTCGGATACTGCTTTTCGCCACACTCAATTATTTTCCAGTAATATAGTGGCTGTCTTTTTTTAAGGATGGAAGAGCACATTGAGCAGTGAGGGTTCTTTAACGTGCCGACAACTACTGTGACACGGGACCTCGAGTTTTACTGTCTCATTTGAAGGACAGGAAACCAACCTGCCGTCGGCGGGACTCGAACTCACAACCTCACGATCCATGGTCGAGCGCGCTACCGTCTGAACCAAGCCGGCTCTTCAGTTATTGAAACATGCTCATTACAAATAATATTAATCATCTGACGTTAATTTCTTGTAATATGCACACAGAATGCTTTACTTGAACAACACACTGGTCAGAGATTGAGAATGTGTAGAATTCTATTTTGAACCTCACAGTTGAATTATGCTAAATGTTGAATGATAAATATTATTACCGTGTCACATCCTTGATCTACTGACCTTGAATTGATGCATTATTCAAGAGATTATTCACAGTTATTTTATAACGAGCGATTTCCGTGCTTACATCAAACTACCTATAATCAAGTCGTGTCCTTTGATTCGATCTGCACCCAGAAAAGGAAATTTAACAAGCAACCCAGTGTAAAAAAATACAATATATAAAGATCTAAGATACCAAAGTATTAATCGACAGAATATTCATGAGACAAATAACTAAATCAAATGAAAATTGGACGACATTCATAGATATCTGAAAGTTCAGAGGTGGGAACAGGTACTGTGGAGGAAAATGCATCCTCTGTCGAAAGGTCACACCCGCCGTGAGTCCACAGTTAAATTCAAATGGAATAATAATCCTGGTTGTAACAGGTAAAGACGCAAAAATCCACAATGGAATAAAAAATTAGACGTTTTACTCAATAAAATACTGTAAGAAGGTAAAATTTATGAAATCTTACATTGATCGCGATTGTTTAACGCCTGATAGCATTGTGATTACAACTTATAAGTTACTCGTTTGCCTCTGTATATGATATGTTCTTTAATTGGACGCGCTGTAGCATATCGGATCAACAACATATGCAGGCGAACAAGGGATACAATTACTTAAATGGGCAAAGTAGACAATAGGAAAACCAAAATAATCACACACACACACACACACACACACACACACACACACACACACACACACACACACACACACACACACACACACACATATATATATATATATATATATATATATATATTTATTTATATATATATGAATGAAAAGATAAAATAGCACTCTTGTATGAAGCTTAATGCAAAGAATAAATAAAATTAGTTAATATGATAAGGAAACTACTCCTTTTGTATAAGATTATTCGAAATGTGTGGGTTAGCTTCTGTTATTTAATGGTTTGAATTTATCAATAAAATCTTGATCTTTGAGTGAAATATACGAATAGCCATCTGTTTGATATATTGACATGATTTTGAAATTCCCTTTACTAAACTGAAATATATGTTTAGAAATGAATACATTACGATTATGCTGTAGCGTTATGTTGCTTTTGTGTAGAGCTACTCTGTTGTTTAGTGACTGAGTACATCCAATATATTCTTCCTTGCACTTTTCATATAAAATTACATATATTACGTTTTTTAGAATTGCATTTTAATATTATTTTGAAAAAAAAATAAAGAACAATATTTTTTTTAAATTTGAATGTTTAACCTTCAATAATGATGTCACAAAGTTTACATATTTTATTTTTGCATAGAAAAATAAGAATCAGATGGATAACAACGTGATTAAAATCAATTAATTACACTGGTGGCGCAACAGCCTTTGTCATCCTTCTGATATTTTAGCTGCAAACATACTGTTGTTTTTTAATATCACTCACCAGTCCACATACAACAACAGAAATGTTTGTATAAGAATGATTTCATATATTATATCTGCGGGAAGAAAATAAGTCCTTCAGGCCATTTCACGATAACCCTAAATATATAATATCAAAAGTCATCACTGAATTTCAAGAACGGCTTTGTGAAATATTGTCACTGATCAGATGTGATCGCGCCGTTGGTCGCAACGGTCATCAAGAATAAACCGATATGTCAGTGGGCATGGCTAATTATCGTTCAGGTCATTCGGAATTGTCCCAAATGTTTTTTCTCTCTTTTTAACGAATGAAATTGTAAACTTTTTTTAAAAAAAAAATCAAAATTAAAGTGTCTTCCGAAACCATGATATAACTTCAAAATATGTATCCGTATAATTATCTATTAATAACCTTTAATACTTAATTTTTGGATAGGTGTCATTTCGTTCTGCCATAGAATATTGTGTGCAGTATCCAAATACTGCATGCGCGTATATTTTTATTTGGAGCGGGCTAGCAAGAACACCATGGCTTGCCATTATTTCAAGCAAAACTCCCAATATTAACTCACAATGCATGCAGAATTGTACTCCTTTTCGCGCCTGGTATGTCATGATTCGGAACAAAGCTTTTCAATAATTCAGTGATTACTATAATTTTCATTCAATTAATGCATGATAGAAAAATTTGTTGAAGGGACAGCTTTGAAAATACACTAAATATGTAGTGAATTGAAAATACAAAATTAATACATCTTGCAAAAAAGTAAATTTATACATACCTGCACCGGTAGATATAGTCAAACCACCTACGTGCCATAACGTGGATAGCATATGTGCTACCAGCAATGATTTAATCATCCGATACAGTAATCTATTTGTCCATTTTGATAAAATTTTCCAGATTTTTATACAACCAACAACGGTGAATATCAAAACAAAAATAAGAGAAACCAATTTAAAAACAGTTTCTCTGTTCATGTTGAATAGATAATAAGTTTACAAGTTTGTAACGGAATTGTTATTCACCTGGTGTAAACGAGCCTTGAGAGAGTTAAACAGTATATATAATCCACAGGTTATAAGTTTATATTAGAATTAGCTATATCATAGCCTTTTGCTTCATCCTTAATCTTTGATGTATAACTGATACTACACGACAGAAAATACGAACATCCTAATGCCTCAGTATAAAGCAAAACATGACAGTAGATCGATTATTTAACAACTGCGCTATTCCCTGTTTATATCATCTTTCGCTGTGATCAAGAAAACGTGTCATAAACATGTTTGAGTTTTTGACTGTTTGCTCTCGTTTCTTCTTAATCCTCTTAAGAAAAACATTCGGAATTAGCGGAATTAGTCTTCAGCGCTTTTTGTACACCTTATGAATGCAAGTTTTGCTGAAAGCAAAATTCAGTGAAATATTGTTATGTCGAAATCAGATGAGCCAGAAACCTGGATATTTCAGGGTTGAACAGCTGGTATCTATTTAAATGGATATAAAAAAATGATAAAACAAATTGTGGTTTTGAATTCCGGATATTAAGAAGTAAACGAGATTTCGAGATAACGAGATTCCACTGTATATTTACATTAATCATATACAGTTTATGACTATATAAAACAAAATAATGGGGATAACAGATGATAGGTCAGATATATTTTTGTTTTAACTTTGTTATACATCCCTCAAATTTGTTTAGTTCATTGGTATGGAATTTTTTCTAGCGTTTGCTATAAATTGATGACAATGCTATTAGGCTGAGTTTTGCGTGCCAGGCCTACTGCGACATGCATGAGACTTCGTTTTAAGTCTGATCCGAACGACCTGTACATTCACGAACTCTTGGCAAAGACACAGTCACTCCCTTTTTTCTTAGGCATTGCCTGTCCCGGGAACCGAACCCTAGACCATCCGCTTGAGAGTCGAGCGCACTGCCACTAGATCAGCTCCAAAAAAGTATGGATCGAATAGAATACCAACAAACACAATAATGAGAAGACTACAGAACAGACTGTCATTTGTATTATATTAAAATATAACAATCACAGATACCAAAATAATGATCGCCGAGAGGTTCAGTAGACAATATACAAATCAGGTAAAATTTGACAAACACGGACCTCTGAAAATTCAGATACGGGATCAGGTAACACGGAGGAGTGGGCATCCCATGAGTCGACATTTAAATTCACATGAAATAATGGATGAATAAATCCTCATTATAATCGGTAAAGACGATTCATCTACGACAACAATCATCGAACAGGCAACTCAACATTTCAATCAGTGGAGTACTGAATTTGTATTAGACCGACTGTGATTTCTACAACGTGTTGACATTAAAGGCAACGAGGAGTTAACATGGACTTCTTCTCCTTATAATGGCAATTATTTTAGGTCCGTAGACGTTAGTGAAATATAGCGTGACCCACTGCCAACGAAAATAAACACAATCTAGACGTTTGCAATCTAGTGAAATAACCACCTTTGATTCTTGAAAATTGCAAAAGATATTAATTTGGTTTAGCAATACTGTGCAGTTTTTGTTTTGTTTCATCAATACTGTACAGTTTGCTTATTCCAGAAGCAGTGTAAATCAGATGTGAATACTTAGAAATCTAAACAACTTTTAGAAAATTTGAAGGCATACGTTTTTTTCTCAGATTAACAGTATCAAAACATACGACATTTTGTCCAACACCCCTCTGATTTTACACATAAATACACTGAAGTTATTATAAAAAAGATGCTGAATATGCTAATAGTCATTATATTTGTAATGTTAGGAGAAGTGGTCTTTTAACAAATTGTCGGCATTTCTATTAGAACCAGTTGTGCTCCTTTATTGACTGAGCTATTCCTTTATTCATACTTAAGAGACTTTGATTTGACATTTAGATATATCGACGACGTTTTGATAATTAATAATGACAATTTTCATGCATATGTAAATGCAATATACACCCCCTCCCAGAACTAAAAATTAAAGATATAACAGAATCAAGCACCCACGCCTCATACTTAGACATTTTACTTACTATATACACAGACGGGAAATTAGCAACTAAGCTATACGACAAACGATTTGGGCTTTCCCATCGTAAATTTTCCACATTTAAGTAGTAATATCTCACAATCAACAGCATATGAGGTTTATATTTCACAAATGATCCGATATAACAGGGCGTGTTCAACATATAAACATTTCATATAGAGAGGTAAACTAATTACTTACAAGGTATATCGAAAACCACGTTTGATGTCAACGTTCCGCAAATGTTATTGTTGGTATAATAGTCTTGTTTGCGATTACTCTGTTTTACTAAGTGAAATGTTTGAGTTGCCTGTTCTATGGCGGTTGTTGAGACGTCTGTACCAATTGTGACGAGGATTCGTTCTCCACGTATTTCATTTTGATTTGACTGTGGGTTCATGACGGTCGTGACCGGTCTACGTGGGTATGCTTACTTCATGGCACATGACCCCACATCTTGATTTCCAGATGTCCGTGTTTGTCTATTTTTACCAGATTTGTACCTATATTCTGGACATCCTGTAGATTTATACTTTGGTATCTGATTTTTTTTTCATATTTTAACAACGGAGTAGATTTGTCTTCTGAAGTTGAAGTAAACATAAATACAGTCGTTATCATTTTTTATTATTTTTTAGCTCGCTTGTTCGAAAAACAGAAGAGTTATTGTTGTCACTGCTTCGGTGTCGTCGTCGGCGTCGTCCTTTGCCTGTGTTAAGCTTTTTGTTTCAGTCCAGTGTGGTCAAAGTACTGCAGCCCACACAGGCATGTAACTTCACATGCACATTGTCCAGTGTCATTACACAACCTTGCAGGGGGATGCTGGATGCTGTGGCCTAATCTTGACCCAAATATTTCGCATGAAACTTCACATGCACATTGTCCAGTGTCATTACACAACCTTGCATGGGAATGCTAGTTGCTGTGGCCTAATCTTGACCCAAATATTTCGCTCGCTTGTGTTGTATAATTAAGCTGTTATGGTATTTCTGTTTCGCTGTCCAGTTGCATGTCGTTTTTGTGTTCGTCAAGGTTGTCACGTTGAGTCAAGTTGAAAACCAACATCATCAGGGTAAGTTCTTTACAAGTTTTATACACGTCATAGTTAATATACATTATATACATCACATCACAATTTGTTCGAGCGGCATTCTATCCATTTTAGCACTCCGTGTCGCGTTGGGGAAAAAGGCCTGCTTGCGACGACACCCACACTTTCTGCAGCTAACGCCATGCAACTTCACATGCACTTTGTCTAGGGTCATTGCGCAACAATGCAGGGGGGTGCTGGTTGCTGTGGCCTAATCTTGACTCAAATTATAACAAAACATAAAACAGGCGAGTTATATGGTGTGTTTTCGCGACCAACTTTTAAAAAATAGTAAAGGAATACAAACATAATGCAATTAAGTCATGCCAATGCATTTATGTTTGAAAATATATTTTTGTTATCCAACTGCAGAGATGAGATACGTTGTTCAGCAACATTTGCTTTTCATGTTGGCACAAATCCAAATGTTTATAGCAAAATTTGATTTCAGGATGAAGGATGCATTAGAAGCACAAGTGATTGCTGATAGTGACGAACTTAAGAATGTAAATCTGATATCGCCGTTAAGGATTGTCTATATGGAAAAATAAATTACCTGTAAACTACATTTAGTTCATGTGTTAATTTAGATAATGTAGACATTACAGCTAAATGATAGTATTTTTATTCAATTGCACATTTATAGCATGCCAAGATTAATTTAGTGAATGAAACCTAGTTTTACATTCATATTAATGGGTTAAGCCTAATTTTACTCAATTAAATCTAGTTTTTCACCAATGCTAGGTTTATTACTTCATGTTATGCAGAAAAACTAGGTAAAACCGAGAAAATGATTCAAACTATTTTTATCAGCTAAAGGCCCGTGGCCGCTTAAATCAACCAACATGAAGTATCGTAAAAAGTTCTCTGATTCAAACATTATACAATATAAAGACATACTAATCAAAATCAGTGCACACATGCACTGCAATTAGTCAGAAAAGTAATAAAAAACATTATACAAACACTCCCAATTAGCGATCACACATGTACTGTTCACTGCTGTTACATTGATACGGAAAGTATGTAAACAATGAATGTATGTCAAATTGTTGGAAGTATTTCACCGAAAACTGCAATTATTCATTTTTCGAAATAAAAATATTGTATCTCTATACATAAACCTTTACCACTTTCAAGTCAAATACATAAATACAAAAGCAACTATTGGTATTCCCCGACCAGTTGACCCCACGATTGAACAGAAGTGTTAGCCTTGACAGATTGATGTCTCTTCATAGGAAATTCAAAGAAAGGTGGCAAATTGTTAATTTGTTTTCAGCTTCATTTCCTTCCTCAGGGCATTTCTACGCTCTATTTCTGTTCCTAAACGCACAGCACATTTTCTTTATCGATTCTTTCTATTTCTATCTTCTTTTTTCTGTCCTGTGTTTTGCTTATTTGCTACCTGTATGGCAACACATTTACTTCTTTGTGGGATGTTGATAAACTCGGACCCATCTCAGTTCGTACCCATCTCAGCTCATAGCCTCTTTTGGCTACGTCATACCTACGGTTGACCGACTCGTAACCAACAATTGGAAGAGTGGTACCCATCGTTTTACTGACTTACTATCACAATAATGTAGGAATTATGGTTACATCGATGACTTAGTTTTCAAGCATATAGAAAACTACCCGGGCTAGATCATTATTCTACGTTGGAATCATGAATAACCGCTACGCTTTTTCTGATTGTTCCGAAAAAGCGTAACGGTTTCGTTCAGTTTTGTCGGAATAGTTAGTGTCCATATCATGTGACCTCAACAGAATGTCGGGCAAGATCGCTTCTGGTTTCGTAATATTAACATTGACAACATCCAGTGATGTCTTGTCTCAGTTCTTCGCCTAGGATCTAATTTTTGATAGGTGTTGGAATTCTTTCTTGTAACGACTACATGTGTCGTTACTTTTTTGAAGGCTGCTTTTCACATCTAGCATCTAGCGCTGCATGGTATCTAGATTCCAGGTCATATTGCCACTGCTGGTGGACCGTTTGAGTCCCCCTAGGGTATTCTTTAACCTAGTACCTGGTATTTCGGTATCATCTGATAATCTTATACTAAAGTTATATTTGGCACTGATAACACCATTTAAATTCCAAAGTTTTCTAAAGTTAAGATAGTCAACTTTTTACAGTGGTTACTCTTAGACGAATTTCGGCTATACTTTTAGATTTATTATTTGGCCTTGTATGACTTTCCCTTTAAAAAATACATATACATTTTAAATTGGAACTTAACTGATGAAGTCTTATTTCAGAGACGATCATCTTGAGCATTATAACTTTGGTATTGTGTTTATAATATAGATATAAGATCAAATGTTTATCTGATAGTGGCGTTACCCGCATTTTCTCTGAAGTTGCATACTATTATGACAAACCGTAACAAAAGGATCAATTCCAAACAGGTTTCTTGACCCATATCAATAGGAAAAATAACCCTTTTCTAGATATCTTATACGGATACAGAAAAGGCACGGAAATATTTTTCACCATAGAAAAATGACCCAGGTATAAAAAAAATAAATTTTAAAAAGTTAAGAATGACCTTGTCATAGAAGTTACATATGTTTTAGTAGGTTGAAATTATAGCTATCTATATACATGGAAATTATGTGATGTTTGCAAGTAGTGCAATTTCGTTTGAAAGCTACGACGTTTTCGAAGGCATAAGATGTTTCTGTCAGTTTTATGCAAACATGTCAAGATATAAGGATTTTTTTCAATATCCTTATATGACGGTTTACCACGCGCAATGGCGATCTTACTAATGGTATGGTTCTTAAATGTTCCTTTAAAACAAATACACCTGTACACGACAAGTTTCTGTTCTGTCATATAAACAATTGAAAAATCTGACATAGAGATTCTTAAATTGAAATGTAAACAAAGAGTATAGGAAGCCCCATCGTTGTAAAACCTCGGTCCGGAATTCCTATTGTTTCTAACCCGTGGTTTCATGTACCCGAAATAACTATTATATATATTTTGTAAACGGTGCTTGAATTCGTCAACTAATCAGGTCGAGACTTTTAAACAATTTTAGATTTTTTTTAGATCAACGGACTTCGCGATAACTTCCGTTGCCGATCATAATTACTGTGATGGGATAAATAGAACACACTTATTCCTTTATAAATATCCATTAGCTATAATTGATTTCGGGTACATAGAACCAGGCAAGTGCATAGGATTCCAGACCGTTGTTTTACGATGATGAAGGTGCCATTTATATAAACATCTACATAATGCACATTCGGGGGTTCTAAATTTCTTTGTTTTCAAAACCAAAAATCAAACTGCCAAAACACACAAATATGTAACCGTTACGGCTCCTTTACTTTATATCCATATAACCTGGCGGGTTGGAGTCTCGTGAACTCTCTCTTGACCTAGACACGTTCCAATTCTAGAAAAATTAAGCTTAACGACATTAAATGTACACTGACAAGAGTAGTCGTTCTTACTTGTTATCCCACCTAGTTGTATCAAGTGGGGAATAAACAGTTTTTCCAATAAAGACTGTCATAACCGGCGATTGAGTAGAATCATCCGCAAGATACTTAAAGGTTAATCCGCCCCGCCACGTTTTGTGAATCGGACAATACCTCTGTCAGCGAAGTAATTCTGAAGCCAATTCATTTCCACAGATAGTTGTATGACATTTCAGTACCAAATTGCATTATCCTAATTACCTATATCTAATGGTAAGTACATGTATGCCTTTATAAATGACCAAACAAGCGATGGACACGAGAGAGGTAATCGATGGGCACGGGTCAACTAAAACATGTGTACGAGTCAACCAATTCACTTAGATACGAGTTGTGATGGGTATGAGATGACCATAACCCATATGTTGAACTTATTCATCTGAGGTTGCGTTGAATATTACGCAACTTACTAGAAAACAGAGAATCATTTAGAAGCGTAATTAATTGGAAGCTAATAACTTTATATAAGCATTTTGCAAAACATATTATCACTCAAAACAAAATTAACAACCTTGCTGAGTGTAAACCACCGGTTATGGGCCTTTCAACCTAATGTTTGTTAGTGTTTTCTCCTCATATATGCACATTAACTGTGGAAATATAGGTTGATCTGAGAAAAGTCATATTTAACTGCGCAACAAACACGTAATAAACAATCTAGATTTTTTCGAGAAAAACCTAGCTTATGTGAGAAAAACTAGGTTTAACTGTATTAAAAAGACATTGAGTATTATATGATTTTCGATCAGTTAGATTAGTTTTCCTAACCACAATCTATTTTTCAGCAATAATGAATTAGACATGATTTTATCTAGTTAAACAGATACCGGTTACTAGAAGTAGGTGACGCCAAGGCTAATAAGCATAACCATCAAGATATTTTAAGAATATCTAAGTTGCCATTGAAAAGTGGGCATCGTCTGGAGACAGGTCACATCCAAAGATAGTCAGTAGTCAAACGGGGTATGACGATTAGACAAAACCAGTTTAAAAACCACCGAAGATTTAATTAGTAATTAATAGTATTTAGTAATTAGTAATCTGATATATTAAGCAGTCGAATATTTAGAAAAATGACGGTCACTATAACGATCCAACATTATCTATAATTACCACGTCTTATTTACTGAAATGTCGAGTTCCCTATTCCATCAACAGTTTTTGAATGGCTGTACTAATTTGACAAGGAGTATTTCCTCAATTATTTTGATTTAAAGTTCAGTATGAACCCAAGGCAATAGGAACTATTCTACAGCGCATGCGTGTTTGTCCAATAATCACCATGTATAGATATACTCTTCAAAGTATTTAGGCAGTTAATGCTTTAGCGTGTCTGATTTTGAACAGATAGTTCTTTGCATAACGTGTAATTAAGGAGATCCAAACGTTATATTTCCTACATGTGATAATTGGTATGAATACAAAGACGTAGAAAGTTAATGTGTGAAATGTATTGTGTTTATCACTTTATTTTCAATATCTATATCAGAAAACATTAGCGTTTATCATTACCTTCCCCTGCTGTCTGTTTCAGCTTTTCATTTTATATTTATATTTACGATTTTTTAATTTCATTGATGAAATATTAAAATAATGATTTTTATAGAAATCTGAATGTTTGACTTGCTTCTGTACAATATCTATCTATCTATCTATCTATCTATCTATCTATCTATATATATATATATATATATATATATATATATATATATATATATATATATATATATATATATATATATATATATATATGTATATATTAATTGTGTGTGTTTGTTTGAGATAAATGTATATATAAATATATAGATAGATACCAAAGAAAACAATGCGCAAGACGATCATGTATATCAATTAGAAATAATGTAATATACTTATATAATTTACTATTTCAAAATGTCCATTTATTTTGTCATATTTCTTATTAAAAATACACGTACAACTGATGAATATTTAAAAAACTGAGACAGAATTGTAATTAATGTATAGGGCATATTGATATTGTGATTCTCATTCCTGGAATCAGATCATATTCCATTTCCCAAATTAACGCCGAATCTCTGTCTCTCTGTATTGATCACTCCCGGGGTATGATATATGCTTACTGAATTGAAATTAGCAAATTAAATAGAAATGAAGCCATACAGTCTAGCCGCATATTTACAAGATATGTTGTTGCCATGAATATTACATCTAATTTAGTATGACGTAAGGCGCTATATTCATTGGTATGTGATCGTGTACAGTTACCATCATGCTAACTTCTCCATGGCTCTTGGACCCACACATCGGTTTCCCCGCTTTTTTGTGGATCTGTGTATGTCAAATTTCACTTATTCGTAGACTACGGGCATTCTCACATTTACCAAATTGGTGCACCGATGGAACCTAACCTGATTCCGTGTGAAGGTTTCTTGTGGAAGGTCCCTGGTCGTTTTCCGGATACATTGTAACCGGGTTCTCCCCTCTGTCATTAAAAGTTAGTCGCCAACAAAAATGACGGAAAAATAATTGATATTGGAGTAAAACAACCATCAAAGCAATTAGGTGTTTATGCCTTTATTTTGTCAACCTATACTGCGCATAACACAAGTGCGAATGTTGACCTACAGGATCTACTCTGTGTCCCAGCAAATCCGGAAAGTGGGTTTTTGAAGTTTATATCAAAGAAACCACAAAATTATCAATAAAATTGCTATTTTATTCAAAGAAGGTCATAGTCGTAATTAATTCTGCATTCAGATATGAAGGAGACCCCTAGTACCCGAGATCCTAATTTTAAAAAACCTTTATGATTTTCTGACCTCGATTAGCGGTAATGACAGTGGCCATTGTTGTTGTTGTTGTTGATTTGCATTGGAACTGTTTATTATTTTTATAGAGGTGTACATATTTCGTCACTCGTAAGTCACCATAGACACTAGATTGAAAACACTGGTTAAACATCCCTGCATGTGAATGGACTCCACCGTTGACTTGCTCACTACAACGTTGTTTGTAAACATCCGGTTTCCTTTTCAAGAAAGATAATGAATAGGATTTAGCGATTCGCGATTATGTAATATTTACTGTACATTGAAATGTAATCAATGGGGTAAGAGTTTATGAATCTGATTGTATTTAATGACTGTATAGATAATGTTATCACACAACGACATTTTTACGAAATATTGACATAAAATACACTTTACAAAGTTACTGGGACAATCAGTAACTTAAGATCATTATGTACATTTTGTATATCAAATGTTTGATTATAAAGATGTTCTCTTTTTTGTATATATAATTCTGATATGCTGAAAAACATTTCCCAAAATAGGCGAGGTTTCACAGTATTTAGACTTTAATTCTTCTATACTGACATTAAAACGCAAATATCTGCAGATTGAAAGGACCATTTATAGACTAGATCTGACTTCCGGAAATATACAGCGTCATATATATCTATATCACTCAAACTATCACCTTACTTTCCAGTGTGGCTTGAACCATCGCTGACAATATGTGAGAGAAGTCAGGGTTCAAAGGTCAATGCTCTAACCACTCGGCCATGGAGGCCCCTTAAAAGATAGATTGATAGATAGATAGATAAATAAATAAAAATAGATAGATAGATAGTTAGATAGATAGATAAAAATAGATAGATAAAAATAGATAGATAGATAGATAGATAGATAGATAGATAGAATAGATAGATAGATAGAAAGATAGATAGATAGATAGATAGATAGATAAAAATAGATAGATAGATAAATAGATAGATAGATAGATGTCGCTGTTGTTGTTGTATTGTTGCTTAACGTTCCATTCAAGAATTTTACACTCATATGGAGACGTCGTCAATTCACTTACGGCCATTGAGCATTGAGGGTTCTTTAACGTGCCGACACCTACTGTGACACGGGGCGTCGGTTTTTACAGTCTCATCCGAAGGACAGCAATCCGACTTGCCGCCGACTGGACTCCAACTCTAGTCCTCATGATCAAGAGTCGAACGCGCTACCGACTGAGCCAGTTTGGCTCTCGGTAGATATAGATGTAGATAGATAGATATACAGGCAGATATATCAAGACAGTACTACCAAAAATATCGTGACAGATTTGTTTCATGATGACATGTATGTCAAAAACATACATCTCCTGACCTCATTATTTGAAAGAGCGACATGCTATTCCTATAGATTAATCTTACACATTGAGGCGTGGGTAAATTACGTTTAAACACAACAATGTCGAATGCTTTGATTACTTGAATACAATATTCTTCTAAATATAACCAGAGTCACCTTCATACCATCATTAGATATACAACGCATTCTAATCTGATAGCATGCGATGGGGCTGTTTCTGTTCAGTTCTTAAAGATTCACCCAAACCAATGTCGACGGAGAAAATTCGTACGGTATATTCAATTGATAAGCAAATGGTCATGAGGGATGAGAAAAATCCCGTCTAGTGTCGAAGCAAATACATTTATAATTTATCAAAGTTCCGTTACATAACTCCACGGACAATACGTGTGGCAAGATGATAAATCATAAATTTGACATAATAGTTTGATAAACTAATGACACGTCAATCAAACTACCGTGTTAATTATGGGATATGTGGTATATTGTAATGCTGGGAAACTTGTTTTGTATATTGTAGATCTTGCAAGCACCATGAAGTTTTGTTTAGTGAAATTCTTTTGATATACTAGTATCTGGATAAAAACATCTTTTCTAAACAATTTTGATGATAGATGGGGAAAAATGGGAAAACTTAATATCTTTATTAATAATTAAATTTTGTGCATTAAAGAATACATCCTAGACAGTACTCTCTCTCTCTCTCTCTCTCTCTCTCTCTCTCTCTCTCTCTCTCTCTCTCTCTCTCTCTCTCTCTCTCTCTCTCTCTCTCTCTCTCTCTCTCATAAAAAGGTATATCCAGACAATTTAAGACTAATTAGACTAATGTTTCAATATCAGTTATAGAAGTTTCATTATATACTATGGTCCTTGCTGTATATAATGCACCTTTCTATACAGTGACGCTAACAGGGCAACCCAACCCTGGCTTCTCTTAATAAGTTTTATATGTCTGACTACCAAAAAAGACACATATAAATATGATGCATTCCTAAATATGTTTTCAAGGGAGTATCAAAGATACGTTATAAATGTTATATCAAGTAAATTAAACCCTACATAAATTCGAGCTGACCTGGCTCAGTCGGTAGCATGGTCGGCTCTTGATCGTGAGGTCGTGAGTATAAGTCCACCCTGGCACTTCTGTCCTTCGTATGCGACAGTAAAAACCGGGGTCTATTGTCACACTAGGTGTCGGCACCTTAAAGAACTCTCACTGCTCAATGATATGGCCGTAAGCGTCTAGCATAGGCCAAACTCTGAGGCCCTTCACCGGCATTGGTGACGTCTCGCTATGAGTGGGGCGTTAAACAACAATACAACCAAATGCATCAATTCAAATTGATGTTTGTTTTTAGAAATTATTATATACACTCCTTTATGAAACCTGAGCTCGCCTCTGGACTTTCCGAGGTCTGTGTTTGTCCAATGTTCATCAGATTTGTATATTGTCGCAAAGTCCATCTGAAGATAAACACTGGTAAATGTGATTTTATATCAATCTATACAGTTTCCAATCGAAAAAAATCATATACATGTACAATTAATTATAAAAATCAGAAGTCTAGGCGAAAATTCATTTTTGACTTTGCTACACAACAGCAACAACAACAACAAATACTACTACTACTGCTACTACTACTACTACTACTACTTCTACTACTACTACTTATAATAATGATGAAAGGTTTATAATTGAGGCCCGCTTTTAACACAGAGTAGATAACTGGGTTACAATATACACGGTAAGACGCCACCAGTCTTGTGCAAATAAAATAAATTGCAAATAAGACTGTAAATGATATCTCATTTCAAAAATTAGAAAATATAAATCATCTCAGATACCAAAGTATAAATCTAAGAATCAGAGTGGTGTTTGACAAAGTAAAATTGAAGAAGTATGAATCAATCATCAAAACTCAAGTCCGTTATAACACGACGAATTAGATGTGCAAATGGTCTCAACATGAAGAACAATTACGAATCCCAAACGGGATAAGACCAGGTGTCCGGAAGGAGTCAGCGTCTTCTGCTGGCATGCCACACCCGTCACAAATGTTCCATGGGAACTTTTCTAGTTCGATGAACGGGTCAAATTCGATAAAAAGGTCAAGTTTGGTGATGAGGTCAAGTTCGGTGAAAAGCATGATTAGTGAAACGGAGTCACTGTTCATGGCCGTGATCCAGAATACTATCTAATATCTTTGAGAGGGGACTTCATAATGTTTAACAAGATTCCCGTATCGACCATAAAACTTCTTAAACGACGAATCCAAGCATTCAACAACGTAACCTTGTGTAAGTTGTTTATTGGCTAGTCGTTTGGCTCTCAGAATAAAACATTCATAAGAAGAGCATGCCTTGGCATAACGTATAATTTCTGAAATGAAAACGCCATAGGCAGGAGAAGATGGAATATTACTACTTAGAAACAGGAAGTTTGTGATATGGAAATTGAAATCGTCTCGTTTGTCATAGAGGGATGTGTGAAGTTGACCGTCTTTTCCAATCGACAGGAGTAAATCTAGGTAAGAAGCAAATGCGTTGCTCTCTGTCGTCTCACTGATTTCTAGCTCAATAGAATACATCTTGCCGAGGTAATTCTGAAATTCTGAATTATTTATGGACAGAACATCGTCGATATACCTGTAAGTAAAATTGAACCAAGATGCTAACTGTTTGTTTCATTTGGAGAGCAGAGACTATATAAATTCCACTTCATATGAATACAAAAATATGTCAGCTAAGAGAGGTGCGCAATTGGTACCCATTGGAATGCCGACAATCTGTTGGAAAACTTTTCCCGCAAAAACCACGAAGATATTGTCTTCTAGAAACCCCAGCATTTTGATAATATCGTCTTCAGTGTACTTGTTATTGGAATCAGAGTGTCCCTTGACAAAATAAGGTTCTTCATGACCTAACAGCAAATATTTATATCTGCGATTTCCATTTTTGTATATAAAAGAGTTTTGTATAATAAATGTTAATCTGTTTTTGAGTTTTTTTTATGAGGGATTGCTGTGTAAAGGGTCGAAAAACCAATGCTTGACTTGATGCTTGTAATATGTTCCACCAATTCCTTTGAATTCTTTAGGATCCACATCTGATTGACTCCGCTTCTTGAGTAGGCCGTTATACAGTACTTCTGAAGACTTTGTTTAATATGTGTTAGAAGTTTGGTAAGCAAAATAGATAAAGGCTTGGTGGAACACTTAGATGACAAAATAAGACTTAAAAAATTAAATAAATTCGATAATAATTCGTAGTCATGGATGTTGACTTTGAACTTTCAATTCATGAAAGACGTATTAAAAGGACAATATTATAACATAAAGTAGTGTCAAAATTTGTTGAAATGATTTTGATAGTCAAATATATTTTAGTTAAGACTCATTTACGGAAGTTATGTCATGTTAAGAGTTAAAATAAAGAAGTACCAATGGATATTCGAAACTTCAAGTCCATCAAAATACAACAAATTATAAATAAAATGGTCGTAACATGAAGAACAATAGCAAATCCCAATCGGAAGAGGATAGCATGCTATATTAATTGATTACAAAGTTCCAGGCAAAAGGCAATTGTCGATTTCGATACAACATCTGCTATTATTAGCTACCACGGATTTCGACTTTATGGTATAGTCTTATGCTGATCAATTGAGGTTACTTAACATGAAGCGCGACCAAGGATTTCTGTCTTAAGATACACGGAATTCAGTTAAGCCATGCAATTGGTTAACAAATGATTATTCATTCATTATTATCCTGGTCATAAACCCTAACATACATATTTTGAGGTATTGGCATCCTCCTCAACCTTTCATATTAGAATTTACTAAATCCTGATTTGAAATCGCGTTTTCTTTTGCGTTCTGACTAATGTTATCGGTTCTATTAGCCACTCGCCATCTAATGAAACGAAATCTTAAAGATAAGACATTATAATCCATTGGCCACGTATTCACCTATGGTGACATCGAAAGATGGAGGTACGTGTTATATTGCTTGCGATATTGAGTCAAGTGTTTTGTAGTGATGCCCATTATATAGATTTGTGTGTGTGCAAATTGAGCAACAGCGGTAAGTTATACAGTGTGCCTCTTTTAAATTAAATACACTCTAACATTTTCAGCTAATATTTAAACCTATACCACTTGGATATTGTCACTGTACAGCAAATGTATATGGAAAAGTGACCACCTCGCAATAGTTATAACACAAGTACAATATTGAGTGAAAACCAAAGTCAGAATAAATTACTACCAGAGTACTTGTACAAAAATGTCTGACATATTTTCTTTGGAGGGGTCCATTTGACATTCTACTTGTTTGTATATCAGTGTCTTTATATCTATCCATCTATGTATATGTATGTATGTATGTATGTATGTATGTATATTTATGTATGTATGTATGTATGTATGTGTATGTATGTGTATGTGCTATCTATCTATCTATCTATCTTTCTACCTATTTATCAATCAATCTATCTATCTATCTATCTATCTATCTATCTATCTATCTATCTATCTATCTATCTATCTATCTATCTATCTATCTATCTATCTATCTTTCAACCCTTCTGTCTACCTGTCAAGATGCCTGTCCGTCGCTCGATTTGTTTACCCATCTATCTAATTATCTCTTTCGTTATCAGTTATTGATATTGCAGCAGACGTCTTATATAAATCAGTCAAGTACATTGCATTTCTTAAATGTGCTGTATCTTTACTTACAGTGGGATTAAGTCACTGCTATGACTTTAATGAAGTCACATTTGAAAAGGATGTAGTCATAGCCAAAACGGAACACAATGTGGTAGGCTTTTACACTAAGATATTTCAAAGATCCATACTTCATAAAGATTAATACTTTGGTATCTGAGATTTTTATATACTTTGATGACTGAACACCTTGTTGACCGTACTTGCTTCACTAATAAATGACCATTATAATTCCACAGACTAGCACAATTCTACCCTCATTCTTATACTAATTGTTGAACTCTAAATGCTGTGTTCCTCGGAAATTAATTAGTTGAAATAGGATGAATTATTCGTGTACAGAACTCGACTTTATGATTGATTATTCGTATTAAAATCAATAAAACCAATAGCGATATTGTTGTATGCCAAGCGTTGAACTATGTATCTGGGCGTTTATTAATGCATAAATTTTTATACCTCTTAATATTATAATTTGTTATCATTACTTTATTGAACACATGATTCATATTCTGACGATGGAATTGTAAGTGCATTTAGGTCTCGTCAGTGTGAAAAGTATGTTCGTGTTATTTAATCTTAACTTATACATGTACATGTGCATTTGGATTAAATACGCCTTTATCATATTTCAAACTCAGAAAAACTATAATTACATGCTTATTGAAATAGATACACCAAATGAAAGAATAAACGGTTACTAAAACTCCACTGTTACATCATGTAGAGTAATGTATCTGTAAGTTCTTGATGTAATTAGATATATAAGGATTGATCAATGATTTAGATAACCACAGAGTACTGTACTAAACCTGATGATGAAATGATTGAATAATGGTTTTAAATAATTTTGTTCTACCAGATAACAGCCATTCCATTAACCGACATTAAAGTACTGTCGTCACCATATTGCGAAACAGCCAGGAAAACGTTACAAAATCGTGAGTGTTGCACAAATGCATCGTGAATATATAATGATTGTACCTGCCATTATACACGTAGTCTGTTTTAATTACTTCCTTACGGACAACATTATGTTATTTATATTTTTCCTAGTACGGAAGGCCTTATATATATATATATATATATATATATATATATATATATATATATATATATATATATATATATATATATATATATATATATATATATATATATATATATATATATAAAGCACTAAAATGACTAACGAAACGGACAAAATTAATGTCAAATTTTCGGCCGACCTGTCCCTTCATCAGGACAACATGGTTAGAGTGAAAAAATGCTACATTTTGCAAGTACAGCGTGATAATGCAATAAATAAATGAAAATGGAAATCAAACAAAAGGTTAACTAAAAAAATTAAGCTCAAACTACCAACGAAATGTGAATCGAACTAAATATAAGTGAAAACACAAGAAACTGCAAAATTAATTTGATTTACAAAGTCAAAACACTAAATGCAATCCGATTAACTGCACTCAATTTGGCGGATTCGATGCACAAATGGTTCCCTCCATCGTTCCTAAACAATATACAAAGTCCAGCAATGGGTGGACTCGGCACGACATAAGTTCGCACCCAAAGGGAGAACTACGGTGGATTCGTGTAAGCATCAGTTCGAACTCGAATTACACAGAGAAACAGTATCAGATACAAATTCCAAGGTCAGACGTTTAAGATTCCAATACAAAAGGATTCGAGTTTCAATCAGTTTGAGCTCGAATTACATCGCGAAAGGGTATCAGGCAGAATTAATTTGCGTCCATTAGCTTCTTAATGCCTTTGAGTCTCACGGATTGAAGTCTGTGCATCCAGAATTGTTCTTTCCGTTTTCTTTCCACATCACTCCAATAAGGGTTGTGATCAATAACCACCACTGCCATGTCCTCCCATTTATGACCTTCAAAGTTGAAATGGTCAAACAACAGGTCCCCTGAGTTTTTTAGATTTAATGATGGACTGGTGGTATTTGATGCGTCTGCGTATGTCTCCAGTTTCACAAACATATTGTTTCTGACAAACTTTGCAAGTGATGAGATAGAGGCAGTTATTAGTGTTACATAATGTGCTTTGTAAAATTTTATAGCTGCGTCCTGTGGTAGTGCTGCTAAAGTTTTGGTACCGTTGCTGTATTTGCAAAGCAAGCATCTGTTGTCTAGCTGACAATAGACAAAGGATTGTCTAATCTGATTCTAACTACAATATCCTTAAGATTTCTGGGTTGTCTAAATGAAACCAATGGCGGTTCTTTGAAGACGTTTGCCATTCTGTCATTTTGTGGAGATGTGGCAAATTTTCCGTAGAATGTTATTAAGGTCTTAAGCCTTTATTATGCTAAATTGTCATTGTGGGCGATTCGGACATGTCGATGAGACCTCTGTACGAATTGTGACGAGGATTCATTCTTCGCGTTTTTCATTTGGATTGGACTGTTGACTATGGCGGGTGTGACAGGCCGACAGGGAATGCTTACTCCTCCGTGGCACCTGATCCCACCTCTTGATTTCAAGAGGTCCGTGTTTGCCTAATGTTTACCAGATTTGTATCTTGGACATCCTGAAGATTTATACTTTGGTATCTGAGATTTTTTATATATCAAAAGGAAATGCATTGTACCTGATGTTACATTAAAATGTATCCATGCAAAATCCCAGAAGCCTTACCCTAAAGAGCAGTGAATTTCTCTTTGTATGACTAGTGCTTGTCAGCAGAATAATCACTAAAAGATAAAGTGTTTGGTATAACCGGCATCGAACAGCGAACCTGTGACAACTCACTTGCGAGTGGAATGTTCTACCACTAGACCGCCGCAAGCAGTATTTATATAAAAGAAAAAGCCTTCGACGGATACTATATCTCCGTGCGCTTTAATTCGTACAGCCTGAAAACAATGTTATTAAATTCGTGTTTTTTGTGATGTAATTGAATGTTCTGTTAGATAAATATATTATTATGAAAGAGAAACTCTAACGTCATTGTATAACATTGCTGATAAATAACTGTTGATATTTATTATTCTTTATATGATCTTGGACACTGAGATGACCTATTGGAATCTGTTTTGGAATACATTGTCCTGAGTTCGTTGACATCTAGATCTGTTATCAGCCATTTGTCATATTACATGACGAAAATCTCAAATGTCACATAAATCAGTACGAACGGCAATTTAAATGTTTTAAATTCCCCGTGTCTCGTGCAAACATGAAAATCTTTTTTTTTATGTTTCAACGCATCGTCATATATTACTGGAAATATATGATTTTAGGATAACGTATGATGGTATTTACAATATTGTCTCTCGCATATCGGAATCTCAATAAACGTATACTAAATCTATATTTAAACTGAGATACTAACTATCGATACACAACTGATAGATTAAAAGTTTTAAATATGGCATTTTTGAAACATGATTTCACACTTACTCTAAGCATATTTTGTCCGCACAGTTTTCAATAGACAATCCGTGTATTGAGTCTGCCCTTGCTAATATATATAATATTTGTATCTATTGATTATTATTATTTTGGCTTTCAGTGAGATATTTACATGGCAAAAGACTGATAATTCCGCACGTAATTGATGTCAATGTCGATCATGGCATTAGTGTCGACACCGCACTAGGTGGCGCTAGTATAGATGGAAACGGTGTCAATGTGGATACTGTGGTCGGAAGTGCCAGTGTCGGTAAAGATGGAGTCAGCGTAGATACGCCTGTAGCCGGCGCTCATGTTGGGCCTGACGGCGTGGGGGGCCATGTTGACACCCCTTTAGCGTCATTCAACACTTCGGTCGGAACTGACGGACATGTTGATGTCGGCGGCTCTGTAAATGTGGACGGAGTAGAAGTCGGAGGCAATGTTAACGTTGATAAAGACGGTAATGTGGGTGGAGGTGGTAGTGTGGGAGTAAATGTCGGAGTACTGCAGGCTGGTGTCGGAGTCGATGTAGATAAGGATGGTCACGTTACCACTGGCATAAATGCACAAGCTGGAATAGGCCCTGCAAGTATAGGTGGACAGTTAAATGTGGATCAGAATGGTCAAGTTAGTGGAGGTGTAACAGGTCAAGCCAATATTGGATCTCTTGGCAATATTGGTGGGTCAATAAATACTGGACCTGGTGGAGTTTCAGGTTCTGCATCAGGAAATGTAAACTTGGGCTCTTTAGGAAGTGTTGGTGGAAATATTGACGCCGGTCCGAATGGACTCACCGGGGGCGTATCTGGAAGTGCAAATCTAGGGTCAGCTGGTACAGTATCAGGGTCTCTAAATAGCGGACCGGATGGAATCAGCGGTACTGCAAGTGGTACAGCAAATCTCGGTTCAGCAGGTACACTGTCTGGAAGCATCAACGCAGGGTCCAGTGGCGTCAGTGGTGGTGCAAGTGGACAAGTCAATTTTGGTTCTGCTGGAAGTTTAAATGGAAACCTAAATGCTGGACCAAGTGGCGTTAGTGGTAGTGCTAGTGGAACGGCAAATTTTGGATCAGCTGGTTCATTGAGTGGCAATATAAACGCTGGACAAATTGGCGTTAGCGGTGGGGCTAGTGGAACGGCGAATTTTGGTTCCGCTGGTTCCTTGAGTGGTAATATCAACGCTGTACAAAATGGAGTTAGTGGTGGGGCTAGTGGAACCGCAAATTTTGGTTCAGCTGGTTCCTTGAGTGGTAATATCAACGCTGGACAAAGCGGCGTCAGTGGCAGTGCTAGTGGAAACGTTAACCTCGGTGGACTAGGTTCTGTAAGTGGAAATATAAATGGAGGATCCAGTGGTTTATCAGGTGGACTAAATTTAAATATTGGTGGACAAAGCGGAAGCAGCAGTAGTAGTAGTAGTGGAACAAGCAGTGGTAGTGGCAGTCAATCGAGTTCTGGATCTGGATCTGGTTCTGGATCAAACTTCAATATGTTTCAACAGATGTTGACCGGTGGTCCAAACGCATTTCTACAAATGATGCAAAGTATGAATGGGGGTGGATCATCAACTGGTAATATCTGTTTTTGATTAGTCGTATGCGTTTAAAATTACATGGGTGGCAAATTGGACTGAGATAATTCCTGAGAATATATTATACCCATACTTACATATTGATTACAAGCATTAAGGCATCATTATGTTTTATAGTTGTAAGGTTCCGGTACTCGTAAAAGTTGAAATTTTCAGCGAGTTAGTCTGTGAAAACGAATTTTCTGTAATGTGATGTGATGTGTAGCTTTAAAGTTATTTTATTTTACCTTTGGATATAAGATAAACGTTTGACCCTCCCATGGAACGTAATGATGTAAGATTACATAAAGTATGAAAACGGAATGTTACTGTGATGCATAGTGAAACGAGATTACTTTGAACAATGCATGATAGAACGGGAATCAATTTCCTCTTTATAACAAATAAATAAATTACTTCAAAATATTTACAATAGTACATTAGGCTAGTAGTGATCAGCTGAATTCCTGACCACCCAGGAAAAAAGTTTTCTATCCATTCCAAAGCTTCGTCATTGGTAAACTCCAAACAAGATATATATTATATAACATCCTGTAAAACGATATAATGATATAATTATGTATTTCAGGCGGTGCAGGGTTTAATCCTATGACATTTAACCAACAAGGTAATATATATTTTATCTAAATATTCAAAATCCAAGATTAATCAATTCAAAAACAATATTATCTTTGAGTGCATATCTGATGCTTTATGCCGGTAGTTACCTTTTTACAACAGGTACAAAATGTATTTCATTTGGACAATAATTGATTGTAATAAAGACAGAGAATCTCCTCATATATGCATCATGTTGAAATGGTCAGTGATGTTTGGATTAGAATATTGGGGTAATAATTCCCAGTGGCTGTCGCAAACAAAATTTGAAGGTTTTGATGTCAATTTGATAACGTCAACATTGTGTAAGAACTACATTGTCAAATGTCAATGTCAATATGTCATCATTAGGTAGCTATAAGGTTATAATGTCAAATTGTTATCGTAAGCATGTGAAGATTGTTATGTTAAGAGTTTATAATCAATATTAATTGAAGACTTTAATGTCAAGCGTCAATGCCATAACTATGTGAAGATTATAATGTTTAGTGATTTTCGTCGATATCTCGATATCATGTGAAGCTTTTAATGCCACATGGTTATCGTCAACATGTGAATCGTTTGATGTCATGTGAATATCATCACCGTTATGCGAAAATTAAAATGTCATGTGTTAATGCTATGACTATCTAACTATTTAAAGATAAGGTTATAATGTCTGGTGATTAACTCATTGACCCCTGAATACACATTTGGACTGGACTAAGTCATTGATTTACAGCAGAGTCTTTTGTTTCCAGGGGTCGATGAGTTAAAGGTAGACTTTTGAAGTAACGTGGTCCTAATTTTCGGTGTTTTTATTTCAGTTGGCGTCGATGCTTTCATGCAGATGATGCAGCAAAATGGAAGATAAAAAAAAACAATAAATGTTTGTATCTATGACAACCCATACATCATAATATATTGTTACAAAAACATGCATTTATTATATCTAGTGTATAAAATCAATGATAAATATATCAATAGAAAATCAAAAGGATTTTACAGACCATCGAATCAGAAAGGAATTAATTTTTGTTTCGAAGAGACTTGGTTTTCAAAATAATGGCAATGAGGTCATTTGGCCGGAGAATCAAAATCATTTCCAATAAAGCGGGATTTCAAAGTATCAGGGTCAAATATAAGTGAGATCGACTGTATCTGATTCAAGAAAGATTTTGTTACACTTAAATGTAAAACTTTTGATATATCCATAACCCTGATGATAAGCAACATAAAGTGAAAGCTGACACATTTTTATTTTCAATCTTGTGATTTAACTTATTTTTTAATAAGCTGTACAAAGTTACAATGCATTAATACAATTCAAATGTTTAAATGTAATTAAAGTCAAATTCATACCGCCTGAAAAGATGGAGTTTCGTGAACTCGTGAACTATTTTTTAACTTGGACGAGTTTCAGTTAACAGAGAAACTGTATGATAATAAAGAGAATAAGTGCAACTTTTTTCGGAATTGGATGTGATCTAGATCGACTTTACTTGGGAATTTATTTTCATTTTATTTAGGTGGATCTGGTGAAAAATAACATTATTTCAGAAGCTCTAAGTTGAATGCAAGTCATAATAAGCCCCTCTCAATGGACGCACTTCTGTACTTTCAGTGTTCCTGAGTTCGAAGGACCAACTGTTTTTAATGAGTTACCCCATATAATTTCCTTTCCTACAAAACGTATTTCATTTTCGTTTCCACTATCGAACGCAAGATTTTGTAGTTAGGTTTGATATCCTACCAGGCACCGTGAATTACACGCAGTACAATTTTACCCTATTATATCAGAAATACCATGCTATTGTAACGTATACCCAATAATAAAAATGTCTAAACATAAGGACAGAATACGTCGATAACTATTCGTTTATGTCCATTAAATGGAGCATATATGATCTTATCAAGAAGATAATTCGAAGGACCTGTTCAAAAATTAGAAAAATCAATATCCTTGGAACTATTTTACCTCCTTGATGAAAATAATTCTTCATTTCACTGCATGTCGGTGAATGTCTATTTAAAATACTATATATATATTTTTTCGGAGCCTCTGTGACCAGGTGGTTAAGACTTTAAAGTATGGAGCCTCAACTTTTGTAAGCGCGATTTTTGCCAGAAGGCCAATTTCTTCCTGGATGCATCATTTATATTTGGCCGCAGCTATATATAATTGCAAAACTGTTGTGTTTATCGAAAATACTATTCAAAACAACTCTCTCTCTCTCTCTCTCTCTCTCTCTCTCTCTCTCTCTCTCTCTCTCTCTCTCTCTCTCTCTCTCTCTCTCTCTCTCTCACCAAGGATAAAGTACAATCAGTTACGATCAATATGAAATTATTGACAATGAGTGTTATTAATGTGATTACAGTTAAATGTTAGCTATAGTAATGTTGCACTAGCAGGTCCTCTCGATAGATTGGGAATGCGTTTTCAAGTGTTCAATAATATTTGTATCTAATATTATATTACTTCAGAATATCACAACACACAAAAATAAAAAACAAACTATTCTGCCAATGATAAAAGCGAAATATATTCTCCTTTTAACTATATCTGACTAATCAAATCAATGAAAGGTATTTTAATTCAATTTTTATTCCATTAAATGCGTGCAATGTCTTGGTTCGTCAATGTCAGCAGCGATAAGATATTTACCATATGGATAATGTAAAAAGACGTTGTGTCAGTAGAAATATTAATCTGCTGTCCTTTAGGTTGGTTTGACCACAACGGTAGCATACGACAGATAATTTTATCAGGCAAATAGTCCGGCTATCATTTTCCTGACGGATGAATTTCCATTACGTTAAAACAAAATTATTTCTTGAAAATGGTTCGGGATTTTTTACAGCTTTAAGTATGACTTTGTATATAATTCCATTATTCCAATGTACAGGTATCAGTGTATTTTTTAATAGTATCATATCACAACATTGTCGGTCATCAGCTACTCTGTTGTCAAAATCACGTCGATAACATCACAATGTGTCTGTCATCAGCCACTCTGTTGCCAAATCACGTCGATAACATAAAAATGTGTCGGTCATCAGCCACTCTATCGTCAAAATCACGTCAAATAACATCGCAATGTGTCGGTCATCGGCTATTCTATTTTCAAATCATGACAATAACTTCACAATGTGTCGGTCATCAGACAGTCAATCGTCAAAATCACGTCAATGACACCACAATGTGTCGGTCATCAGCCACTCTATCGTCAAATCACGTCAATAACATATCAATGTGTTAGCAATCAACTAATCTATCATCAAAATCACGTCAATATCACCACAATGTATCGGTTATCAGCCATTTTATGGTTAAAATCACGTCAAGAACATCACAATGTGTCGGTCATCAGCCACTCTATCGCCAAAACACGCAAATAACACCAGAATGTGTCGGTTATTAGTCACTCTATCGTCAAATCACGTCAATAACACCGCAATGTGTCGGTCATCAACCACTCTATCGTTAATATCACG
The DNA here is from genome assembly GCA_030159075.1 of Atrina japonica. Taxonomy (NCBI): domain Eukaryota; kingdom Metazoa; phylum Mollusca; class Bivalvia; order Pterioida; family Pinnidae; genus Atrina; species Atrina japonica. The sequence continues at coordinate 578,057 of BROG01000061.1, read as the reverse complement.
TCAATAACATCTCAATGTTTTGGCAATCAACCAGTCTATTGTCAAAATCACGTCAATATCACCACAATGTGTCGGTCATCAGCCACTCTATAGTTGAAATCACATCAGTTATATCACAATGTGTCCGTCATCAGTCACTCTATCGTCAAAATCACGTCAATTACACTCCTCATTTGTTTCATTGGACTTGACTGTGGACTCACGGCGGGTGTGACCGGTCGACAGGGGATGCTTACTCCTCCATGGCACCTGATCCCACCTCTTGTGTCGGTCATCAGTAAATAACAATGTGTCGGTCATCAGCCACTCTATTGTCACAATCACGTCAATATTACCACAATGTGTCGGTCATCAGCCACTCTACGGTTAAAACACACCAATAACATCACAATGTGTCCGTCATCAGTCACTCTATCGTCAAAATCACGTCAATTACACCACAATTTGTCGGTCATCAGATCATCACAATGTGTCGGTCATCAGCCACTCTATTGTCACAATCACGTCAATTACACCACAATGTGTCGGTCATCAGCCACTCTGTCATCAAAATACGTCAATTACATCACAATGTGTCGGTCATCAGCCACTCTATTGTCACAATCACGTCAATTACACCACAATATGTCGGTCATCAGATCATCACAATGTGTCGGTCATCAGCCACTCTATTGTCACAATCACGTCAGTAACACCACAATGTGTTGGTCATCAGCCACTCGATCGTCAAAATCATTTTAAATTTACCAACTGTTCCTTTAGAAATATTTCGTTTAAAGCTGTCCTATCACCGAATTTCAAAAATAAATATTCGTCTTTTCATATCAGAAAATGTTTCTATTTACTGACTAAATAACCTTTCAACCCTACACGACAACGATCGAATGCAGGGGGAGCATAGCACTCAGATTTTCAGGGGTGAATGGTTGCGTTAATCATCTTTCAGTATTAAAACTGGTGTCTGGTTTGATTTTAAAGGAGCATTGACTGTGTTTACCAAAAATAAGATATTTCGATTTCTTTCTACTTTTACTAATTGTACTTGAGGTGAAATGACAAATGCGACCTACAAACATGTATACACAGGCATTCTCTATTTACATTGTGAAAATAAGACCAGGTCCAATGTTGAATGCATATACTGATAGTAAAGTTGAATTTATCAATTACAAGTTAATAATTGCCAAACTGGGTTCCTCAAGCAATTTTCACAAATTATATAGAAATTCAATAATTGTTATGCATGAGTATATCTTTTTTGTAATATTGTATATTAATCTAAGTAGTAAAAGAGAACAGAACGTTTAAAAAAATGAACAAACCTAATACACCTTTATGCCGCTATAATAATCCTCATCCCATCAAGTAGTTAAGAAAACCATACGTCTAACGCGGTAATAACATGATACTATACACTTCAAAGGAAAGTAAAAATGATTTGAGTTTTTTTCTTTGTTCAAAATCTTACAGATTAATTTTCAAACAAAAGGAACCCATTGAAATGATCACACAATCATTTTTAACAATATTAGACAGTAATCTTGTAGTAAACATGAAACGTGGAAATGAACAGCTAGTACAGAAAAACACACCAATCAGCAATAGTAAATAACCAGTTTCTAGATGTACCGGATACACTCACATTATGGAATTCGTTCAGCAAATTAGCATATCGATACATGGCGTCATTTGAACAATTTATTTTAAAAATAGACTCTAATTAATGCCGTTTATACTATTCGAATAATTTGTCACCTATGAAGATGTCCCCAGCTTTCTAGGAATTACCATAAATGTTGGCCAATAGTATGGATAGACGTCAATGCAGTGTGTGCCAAACGCTTGGCGAAGAAACATGTACATTCACTTTAAGTGTTAAGTATAAACCGATTACGGGAATCAAACCAAACCCGACACCTTCCGCTTGTGCGTGGACTGCTCTAGCACTAGACCACCGCTAGCGGTGTTTTTTTTCGATATGTTATGTGATATGATTATTGTATAAATAGAAACGAATGGGATGAAAATCATGCAATTTTCATTCTGTGCGCAATGCACATGGTATAGAAATAAAAGTCTCGTCGACAATCGTATCTAAAATTTGTCTTTATTTTTCTTATTAATTAATTGTTTGTTTTCTCTTATTTTAATCTTACATCTCGTCAATAGTTCTTGACTTATGTGGATATACCATGTGCCTAAGATGAAGTGCAACGAAGTTTGAGGTACACCCGTAGGGTCAGGTTCACAATGAAAATATAAAACATCTAAGGTACCAAAGTAGAAATCTTTAGGATGTCCAGGAAACAGATACAAAAATGGACAAACACGGACCTCTGGAAACCAAGAGGTAAGATCAGGTGCCATGGAGGAGTAAGCATCCCCTGTCGACCGGTCACACCCGCCACCCACAGTCAAGTCCAAATGAAATACATGAGGAACGAATCCTCGGCACAGTTGGTACAGACGTTTCAACAACCGCCAACGAAAAGACAACTCAACATTTCACCCAATGAAACGTTAACAGAGTTATCACAAACGAGACTCCTATACCGACCGTAAAGTTTGTGGAACGAGTTTAAGACGAAGAGTCTTAGTCATCATTTTAATCCGTCCAACCCTACAGACTACAATAACCTGGTCTTAAACAATAGATAGAGGACACCACTAAGATATTTAGGGGTGAAAGGGTTAATTGATAAATAATAAATTAAGATACCAAATAATAAATCAAGATACGTAAAAATATTTTAAAATCATACATTGATTGTAATCAATTCATTTTCGTTTTACTGGACTGGATTTAATCCGATGACCTTTAACCAACAAGGTATCATTTTATTTCTTTTGCTACTTAAATCATGTATTCAAGTAAACTTTGATAATGTCGTAAGGACCCTTTTCTAAGCCGCTGGCTCATACAATGGTTTATATTGAAGTAAATAAAGGTATAACAGAGACAGATTCTAAAGGCGATGATCTACATAAATTATGCAGTTAACGTTTACATAATTGTGTATTTACTTGAATGTTGTTTACGACATACTTAACATTTTC
>BROG01000061.1:317500-572500 GCA_030159075.1 Atrina japonica | reverse complement strand
TTAATGTTTAAAACTGATCGCCTCGCTTCGCGCCATATTTCATTCTTCAATTATTGATTTGTCAAATATATGAATACAAATACATGTATATGAAATCTGCATTTTATCAATATATATTCTTTATATTGAGTCAACTTCTCAATTATTTGCTTTTGTCTGATACCACTTTCTGTTTACAAAATCTGTTTAGAATTGGAGCGCAACTGATGAAGTCTAATTAACAGAAACGATCGTCTTGGGCATTGTAACTTTGGTATTAAGTTGATAATATTTTTCCATTCTAAATGTAATATATTCATATTCTTAGATCAGTCTGTCAAGACATCTTGTAAATTTAATTTTTGTATGTCTCATATTCAGACTCATGGTTTTCAAACAACACTGTAATAAATTATTCGATGTCGTAAACCCTTTGAACAACTAAGTTTTACGACAACCGTAAACACTGGATAATGGAGTTGTTGTCAATAACAGAAGCTGCGTTTTGTTAGTAAAAGGAAATGGGCGATAATCTTGAAACACAATCACAATGGTATTCCCAGTATATCACGTCAAATGATATAGAGGAATGAAAAGTGGGTTGTATGCGCATCAGACTTAAAACCTACATCTCATATATCACTACGCAAGCGATAATTGTTGGGATGGTTATCTATCAGATGTAAACCGTATTTGCTTGCATATTCCAATAAAACTTATGCTGCTACATTTGTCTGTTCATTTCTATGAAATATAGGCTGCAGTCTAATTATATTTCAGTTAAATATCAGCCCTGGTTGTTCAACGGAATACAATCTGCGTTTATGGGCTTATTTCATGCAAAGATGCAGGCCAATAAGAAATATACTGAATTTGTCTGTACATTTTTTAAAAAGATAAAAATATAAAAAAAATCTCAGATACAAAAGTATAAATATTTAGGATGTCCAGAATATAGATACAAATCTGGTAAAAATGGACAAACAGACCTCTGGAAACCAAGAGTTGGGATCAGGTGCCATGGAGGTGTAACATCCCCTGTCCCATGAATCCACAGTCATATTCAAATGAAATACGTAAAATTTGCAGAACGTTGACATCAAACGCGGTTTTCTAAGTATTTAAGTATAATAAAGAAGTTCCAATTGATATCCGGAACTCCAAATCCATTAGAATACGACAAAGAAGATATCATAATAATCTCAACACGAAAAACTATTAAGAATCAAAAACGAGATGGAACTAGGCTTTTGGAAAACTCAGAGGTTAGATGTTTTTGTCTGAATATTTCTATTAGATATTAAACATCCTATTATATGTGGCATTCAGAATTGGCTTGTATATCGCAACAGTTACCTAATCCGAATGGCCGTGTCACCTGGAGCTGACAGATGCTGATTGTATGGTGTTGAGTCGTATTTAACCTGATCTGTCGGTCCGTGTTATTCAAACGAAACGTGATCTGGCTCTTCGATCAAGTTACTGCTACCATGATCAATTTATTAAATGCCAAACCCTTATTAGCAAACAATAACAACAAAACCAACCAACTATACAACATTCATTTACTGGACAAAGACATGTTAAAGGAACTTTTTATGTGATGACTAATCCGCTCAAGAAAAAAAATGTGTATTGGTACAATTCAAAAGAATGTTGATATGAACTCAGAAAACGACAGTATCACGATCCAGAAAATCCTATTACGGTACTCACAGTGTCAAATTCGAAATATGGATAGGTATATAGGAAAAGTCATGAAAATGAAGTATTGACATTTGTAAAAATTAACAATTCAGAGTCTATATAAATGTTATTCATTGACGTCCATTTTATCACTTACGTAGTTTGGTTATAAATTTGGTCTGAAGAAATAAACAAAATGCTTGCACACCAGGGAAATGGTGATGGAGTTTGATTTTTGTTTTACACCACACTCAATATTTTTTCAATTACCCCGGAAAACACCACCGGTCTTTCTCAAACAAATTAGCTTAGGTTCCTGCGTTGCTCGATCCTGCGCTGATCAGAAGTGACAGACTCCATGGTTCAAAGCGCGATGCTCTAACCACTCGGCCATGGTGGCCCCACACACGTGATGAAAATGGAATGTGGCAACAGACTGAGATACATGTACTCTGATATACAGGCAAAAAACGAGATGATCTTGTAATCCTCAAATCAATCTTCAATTGAAGAAAAAAGTGTATGTGGTAGGAGTTAATAGATTTCTATTCAGTAACTAAGTGCATCTGTACGATGAAGTATGTAAGCGTTTCGTAAAGCCGACATCATTTTATGTAATGATAGATAATTGCGAGTACTCCTCAGATGTCATTGACTTATATTTGTAGCCATAATTTGTCAGTCCAAATCACTGCTTCAAAGAACGTTACCAAACACTGACATTATAGTTACCTATGATATTAAGTTTAATGCCTGTGGTATTACATAACATTGTCATAGAAGCTAGACAACTTCCGTCTTTTATTCGTGTGTAATCCTCATATAATGGTATGATGTTATCGCTCACCGGAAGTTTTAAAACATTATGGATTTACACCAGTAAGCTGGTACCCGACTGACTACTACACTTCGTTCATAGACAGCTGGCATGACCCAATCTATTGTTGAACCTGATTGGTCAAGAGACTTATTACTATCGACCAATCAAATTACGCATAGTATTCCACAAAATTTACACTTCAAGCTGTAAACATAGAGGCATTTTATTTTATCCAAGAAAGCTTTAGGCTAGGTCCTATCGCAAAAAAACATGGTCTACTACAGATTGAAAAGTATTCTTTTTTTTCAAACCGGTCCAGAGTAGACTTTTAATGTTGCATACGTTGCCATAAAAAAGAAACAAAGTAACGTCAAATCTCGTTAAAATTCCCAGGCAGATTTCTACCCGAATGAGATTGGGCCATACCAGTTGTTTTAGAGCAAATCTGGTACATAAAACATACACAATAATAAAAGCACGGTCACGAAATCTGTTATCAACTTTAATGATTGGTTAAATTTATTTTATTTTGTTAAATACTAGCACCATGATTTCATTTTCTTCTGTACCGATCGATAAACACAGATTCTAGAAAATAAAGATAACGAACACGTCTCTCATGTGTCTGACAATATTTACATTAAGAGTTGTGTCTCTAGTTTGTTTATTTGTTTATCACATTTCTTGCTACGTCCCGGTAGTCAATTGTTTAGTTATACGGCGACATTATCAGTTGTAGGTGTAGTGACAATTAGGACCGCTTGCTGTGATCTAGTGGTGGAGTGTTCGATCCGCAAGCGGAAGCTCCCGGGTGCGATTCCCGGACTGGGTCATACCAAAGACTTTGAAACTTGTAGTGACTGTTTTTTCGCCGAGCACTCGGCATAAGAAGTGAAAGTCACGAGTCTTTCAAATGAAACTTAAAACCGAGGTCCCGTGTCCCGGAAGGCGTGATAAGTAAAGGAACACTCTCTGCATTAGCACCAGTCCATAGCACAAACCAAAATTTGTAATACTTCACCTTAAGCTGGTGGTATTTCCACATAAGTGAAATATTCGTAGCGGTGGTAAAACAACAATCAAACAAGTGCCAAGTTTTCACCTGCCCGTATGGATGTATGGGAATATTTACGACCCGTGTCGGGATTCGAGCCGAGGATCTTTTGCCTGCGTGGCCAACCCTCTATCAATATACCTTTTAAGTCAAGGTATTTACAAATGAAGGAGTGACATTGCTATCAAGATATACATGTATATGGAGAGCCATAAATGTAAAGATTGTCTACTCAATTGTTCAGACTAGTAAAAGAACTGAAAACCACTTGTTTAAAATCAGGGAATAATTTTGTAACCATATAATCAATAGAATGTGTTTAAATTCGTCGTTGAAATTAAAATAGAAAACGTGAAGCTGAGTGGGAGATCTTCACTTCCTCTTTAATGAGCCGGTACTACGTAATAAAGATTCCTGCATCATTTAATCCTAATCACGATAAGAGCTCTGTATTACTCGTCGGAATGAAATGAATAACATTGATGCTTTTTGTACTTTTACAAGATCTTTGGAAAATCGGATTTGAACAACATACGAAGGCTTTATTACGTCATATGTGCCCTTCTATAGAATGATGTATAAATAAAGATAATTGTCATGCTCAAAAGTGCAGTTGGAACATCGTCTCGCTTACGCGACCATATCACAGTTCAGACTACAAGTTTTCAGTCTCTTGATAAACATCTAATAATTATTACATCGTTTTAGAGACCATCCAATTAATTAGACCAGTTGCTTGGTCTTCAAAGCAAGGTTCAACTGCATATCACACACACACACACACACACACACACACACACACACACACACACACACACACACACACACACACACACACACACACACACATATATATATATATATATATATATATATATATATATATATATATATATATATATATATATATATATATATATATATATATATATATATATATATATATATATATATATATATATATATATATATATATATATATATATATATATATATGCTTCCTTAGCAAAACAACTGGCGTGGTATCATTTCAAATTTCACGTTAATGATTGTAATGAAATTTTCCCATTCATTAACAATTTTGTACACAGATTGAACCTGACTTTGATTTAAACGCAAGACATGATATTGCTGCATATAAACTGAATTGACAGACATAGAATGTCACTTTATTTTTGGTGAATGCAAATAATATAATACATCATATACAATTTATAGTTTCCCTTCTTTCGCTATTTCGATAGGTAAGATAGGCAGTTTTAGTATGGAGCGTGATGCTTTGATGGACAATTTTAGTATATGCTGTGGTTTTTAGATATGCCATGTTTGTAGTGTAGAATTCGGCTATGTTAGTATAGAGCATGGATCTTAAATAGACCAATTCAGTATACATAATTTTATTACATAAGCAATTTTAGCATTGGGTGAGATACGTAGATAGTTGTAGTACAGAGTTTGATGCTTGGATGGGCAATATTAGTATACATTGTTTTTAAGATACGCAATCTTAGTTTAGAGCGTGATTCTTAGATAGGCAGTTTTAGTACAGAATGTGGTGCCCAGATAGGCAGCATAACTATAGAGTGTGGTACTTCGATAGGCTGTTTTAATATAGAGCATGGTTCTATGATACATCTAAAATACATGAACAGTTGACGAGCAAAAAAATCTAGAGAAAGAAGATTTACCATCCACGGTCCACTGGTCACGCCTAACGTGGCTCCATTGTTGAATTCTAATAAAACAAATGAGGAATAACTAATCAGAAATTCTACTTTCAAAGAAGAAATACAATATTACAATCAGAGAAACTTGAGATTATTGGTCTATCGCCATTGTAAAGAAAACAAAGAAAAACACAAAAATACTTAAAGCGATATAAGCTGTTACAATGATTATTTTTGTCCCCTGACATATAGTAGGGAATATGATAAAATGTGTGTTCAAATGCATTATCAAACACGTAATCACCCGATATACACGTGGACAATTTCAGAAACAAATGTTTACAAACGACGAAGAAGACCAACTTTGTCTGATATAGGTATGAAATGACGATGTACGAAATAAACATAAAGTATAATAGAATAGAATGTATATTAACTGCAAATAGCACGTGTTAATTTGACACTCAGTAATCCTTGTAAAATTTACCGAATGTTAATCTGCAATGCTCAAAATAATGGTGGACAAACAATAACTGATATTACGGGTTACTTTTGGCAAGATTATTGCACATGCATTTGTTATTCTAACCACCAGATGGTCTCTTTGGGATATTAACGAGAAAAAAATATGACATAAAATGGGCATGTAAGATTTTGAACCTACGACAGCTCATGTCGCTTTAATTCAGCGATCTAAATATTTTTCGAGACACACACACACACACACACTCTCTCTCTCTCTCTCATTATAAAGTCGGCTTACGCATCCATTGTATAATTTATCTAATTATAGTTCAAAACCAAATTCTCTGTTTTCATGACCTCATTGAACAGACAGGGAAGCGTACTTCAGCATCATAAACAAATACGATCATGATTGGTCATAAACGGAAATCAATCTGGCTTACGCTTCTGAAAAATTTCTCTTCTATCTAAAATTCCAATACAGGCTCCAATATTATTACACTTGCAAATTTATTCTATTAAATGATATCTAAGTTTGTGGATTGACTTCTTAAAATTACTATGCAAACTGTTTTTAGCAAATGATTATTTCATTTCTACTTCTTTTTCTTTGAATTACACAAAATTAGATAACTAAAACTAATTTATCATTATTTTATACATAATTTTAATCTTATTACCGATATCAGAGACATATATCTCTGTCGATATAGAAGGATTTATAATAAAACCAGCAATAAAAGTTTGAATTATGTCCTTGAGTTCCTTTATCACAAATTGAATCTGATATTACGTTACTTTTAATTTTTAATTTACTGTTGTTTTTAATTTTCATTTTCAATTGTCAATTGATTTTTAAATCGAGAAATCTAGATATAACTGCATTGTATTACAGGAAGTTTTTGCATTCAGTAAACTTGAGGCTATACCGTTTAGTACTATAGTTTATTCAAATATTCGTTTCATGGACTGCCTGGGTATTGTTTATTGGGACGGCACCCCGCTGACAGGTGAAGCACACACGTATGATGACTCTCAGTATGATATAACCGGTCTTTATAAAGAGAATTGATCTATGCTACGTAAGTTTCTTATGTAATACACACCAACCTCGGAAAAAAGACTTTGAAAAAACTATCAACATATGTACCATCGTAACTCTTAAAGTGTCTTATTCTTTCTGTCTTATGCCGACTCACAATGAAATAAGTTATCAAAATTTTAAAATACTACAATTTTTGAACATATTTCTTCACACGCATTTGAAATATAAAAATTTCAGATACCAAAGTATAAATCAATAAGATGTCCAGGACAAAGATACAAATCCGGTAAAAATGGACAAACACGGACCTCTGGAAACCAAGAGGTAAGATCAGGTGCCATGGAGGAGTAAGCATCCCCTGTCGACCGGTCACACCCGCCGTGAGTCCACAGTCAAGTCCAATGAAACACGTGAGGAGTGTATCCTCGTCACAATTGGTACAGACGTCTCAACAACCGCCAACGAAAAGGCAACTCAACATTTAGTGAAACAGAGTAGTCGCAAACAAGACTATTATACCGACCATAAAATTTGCGGAACGTTGACATTAAACGCGGTTTTCGATATCCCTGTGTCAATAATTAGTCAGTGAGTAGTTTACCTCTGTATATGAAATATTCATATGTTGTGCACGCCCTGGCATATCGGATCATTAGTGAAATATAAACTTCATATGCAGGTGACTGAGGGATATTACTACTTAAATGTGTAAAATTTACGATGGGAAAGCCGAAATCGTCGCGTTTATCGTATAGCTTAGTTGCTAATTTCCCGTCTGTGTTTATATTAAGTAAAATGTCTAAGTATGAAGCGTGTGTACTTGATTCTGTTGTATCTATAATTTCTAGTTCGCTGGGATATATCGCATTGACATATGTATGAAAATTGTCATTATTAATTGACAAAACGTCGTCGATATATCTAAATGTCAAATTAAAGGACATCGCTAACTTTTACTTCTTTTGATTCAGCAGTTTCTGAATGAAGTCTGCTTCGTATGAATAAAGGAACAGGTCGGCCAATAAAGGAGCACAATTGGTTCCCATAGGAATGCCGACAGTTTGTTGAAAGACCACGTCTCCGAACATTACAAATATATTGTCTATTAGAAATTCCAGCATGTTTTTTATATCAACTTCAGTATACTTATGTGTAGAATCAGAGTGGTGTTTGACGAAATAAGTATCCTGATAGCCAATCACTAGATATTTAAATTTTCGGGTACCACCGTTAGTGAAAAAGCAGTTGTCTATGATGCTAAAAAGTCTTTCTTTTAATTTTTTATGTGGAATAGTAGTGTAAAGAGTTGAGAAGTCATAAGTTTTGATACTGTGAATTCGAAAAAAATTGTTTGCCTTCAAGTTTTCTAAAAGCTGTTTAGAATTTTTAAGTATCCACATCTGATTTACACCGCTTCTGGAATAAGCAACTGTAAAGTATTTTTGAAGTTTCTCCTTAACAGCTGTCAATATCTTGGTAAGGAGTAAAGATAAAGGTTTGGTAGAACATTTGCTGGATCCTGCTATGTATCTTTGCTTATATGGGTTTTTATGAAGTTAAGGTATCTAATATAAATGTGGTAGCTCGAAATCGGTCTCCGTTGTAGGTATATCAAATGAGTGTAATACGGACACGTGATTTTGAAGGATCTCGTCCTTTGAAAGTGAGCTACGTGTGTATGTAGGATTTCCAGAATTCGTATTAAACCCAAAGTTCTTCTAATAAACAATTATAGTAATGTGCCTTACAAATAAAAACTATATTATTTGAGGCTTTGTCTGCTGGTACTAGTACATATTGGTCATGTAACCTATCCAGTTCAGTTACTACTTCTGGATAATTAAATACAGAGGGATAATGTGTTTTCATAGTCCCTTTAAGTTTTCGAATTCGAGATTTTATCAACCATCGTATGGCTTTCAGCCATTCAGACAAAGTGTCTGGTTCTACGTCTTCATGTTTGGCCCATCGTCTGGCATAATTTTCGACAGATTCCATAACTAAACTGAAATTCTGACGCCAATTAAAGGAACGGGCTTCCCGGTATTTAGGGCCCCTTAAAATAAGATTTTTTAGGCTTTCGTTTTCAACAATAGAAACGTCGCCGTTAATAACATGCCCGATAGTATTGTATTTGAAAGGAGATGAAGCACATGCACATGTGGCAGTGTTGTATAGAAGATGGTTGATGTCTAGGCACTGCAAAACATGTTTGTAATTGAATAGCTTGGATGCGATGCTAGGTGTATAGCTATATGAAATGCAAGGCGTGCTCTTCAGTTTAAAATATGGTGGAATACAGGACTGATCTTTTTTGTGATTTAGAACATTGCCAATGTTTAAAGCGTCTATGCCTTTATTTGTAAATTTAAGTTTAAGGAAAAGACGTTTCTGATTAGAACAGTCATCGTTTGTAACGCGTACAGGCTTAAACAGCCTGTTATAAGCGATGTCCATTATAATGGAGTTCAGTATGTATTCTGGGGTTGAAGAATCCGTGTAGGGGTTCATTCTTGCTTCTTGAAAAAGTTTATTGAGATTTGTAAAAGGAACAGAATAAAGTTTGCTGCGGATGTGATGAACGTAACGTAAGGTAAAAGAGATGAAAAAGTGACATCATGTATGTAGGGTCGGTTGTATGAACGATGTCCGTGACTTCGTTTACGTCTTACGTTAGAATTAAAAAGTTCCATCACATTAACACCATTACACAGTGGGCTTGATAGATTGCCTACACTTTGGATATTATCGTTACATCCATAGGGATATGCAGTGTCAAGTTGTTTAATCCAAATTTCTTCACGTTGTCTACGGAAGTGGGTACTCAAGGTGGGATTGTTGGTCCAGTGGTATATTTTTTTCAATTATACGCACTCTCATAGACAAGATGGAATGGTCAGGAGAGTTGAAATGTCGATAGAGTATCTGGTTACCCCCATTATTAATTTCGAATCGATGGCCAGATACTCTTTTATTTAAGGGCCCCTTAGTTTCGCCAACATAAAATAATGACAATAGTTAAACCAATTGGTTGTTCTGATAGTAATCCATATCAAACAACCCACTGATAGATAACTACTGTACTCGCGTGCAATGTATTCTCATTGGTATACCACTGGTTCGTAGTGTTAAAAGCGCTTACAACCGACGATAGCGGTAGGCTCCCATTGGTAAATTTGCCATACATCATTTTTTATCGCCAAGTGTGGTCGCCGATAACTGGTCTTATGCAACTTCATGTACAAACATTTTCAATACATTAGTAGTGTGGGCTCGTCAGTGGTATTTATTTAACTTGTTTGTTAATTTGTATAATTATTTTGCCTAACTGCATCTTCGTTTATACAACCGCTTGAGAGTGATATAACAAAGCGCGTTATAGAAGAAATCTACTTATGACATACCTGCAATATGCAATACGTACGCATATATCAAGGCGTTGTTATCATTCTATAATTAACCATACATGCCTGTGTATAGGTCTTATTTGTTATCCAACATCAAGTACAAGTTGTAAAAGTAGAGAAAAAAATCAAAAATATTTTTTTATGCTCCGGCCTGAAATGTCCGCCGAGGACATACAGTGTTTGGATCGTCCGTCTGTCTGTGTGTCTGTCTGTAGGTTTGTCTGTCCTTAATTCCGTCCTGTTTGTATATAACGTGCAATATTTCAAGTTTGGATTGTGATACAGCAATCAAACATAGACACTATATGTTCATCTAACGGTTACTCACACTTCAGTGATATCACAGGCCCCTGGGGAAGGATGGGGTTAGAATGTAGGACATTGCAAAAATTGGTTGGGACCAGGGACATCTTGTTATTTTTTATTTTACTTATTTATTTATTTTTTATTTTGTTTTGTAAACACATCTAATCCTACTTCGATATGTTCATATGATAAAAAAATGCATCAAGATCATTCAATTAAATTTATTTATGAAGGAGAGTCATTATGCGTAATGAAGACAAGACAATGCTACTGTCGACACTTCTTTGTGAGTTGATATTATGAACGAACGTGACTGTATTACCACATTCAACGAGTTTACATTCTCATGTGAAGTCACTGGCCTTTATCAAAGTGCATTGTGTAAATTGATAAGCAATGCCATAATAAACATGTAAAAATGGAATGACAAAGTCAGGTAGAAAACAGATCATGATTCTATGCGAATCTTTTTCTTATAGAAAAATCAAAACGTACAGGTCTACAATCAAAGAAAAACAAAACTCATGCGAAATAGCATGCATAACAATCAATATGGATTTAAAACATATCCGATACCAAAGTATAAATCTTCAGGATGTCCAGGACGCAGATACAAATCCAGCAAAAATGGATAGCGCAGTGAATTTGAGGGTAAATTTGATTAAATATGAGATTTATCAACATCTAAGAACATTTATCCTCTATTCCTGCTCCCTTTTATCTAAATGTATATTTCAATTTGATATTTGGTGTCAGTCTCTTTCCTTTGATTTTACAGTGTCTTTCTCTGGCGCCTTCACATCCGTTTTTCAAATCCGTTCGGGTATTCGTCTTTCAGACTGATGTCTACCACTATTTTGTTTCCTATTTTATTTTGACAACTTCTACATATCAGTACTACATCGTGTTAATTGGGTAACCTAATCAATGGTCTGCTAACATAGATGTGGTTTTTTTTTAAGTTTGTAACATTATGCTCTGCAAGTAGGATAGTAAATAGAAAGGACAATTTTGGTGCGATATGCCTGTTGAATTGCGTTACTCTCCGATCAATATGAATGCTGCAGTACAATATTGTCCATTACATGTAGCAGATAAATTATAGAGAGCGCAGCTCGAATGACAACATGTGATCGAGTACTTTACAAATTACTTGAAAAACAAACGAATTAGGGAACATCGTCTTCAGGTTAAATTTAATTTAGTTTCAAAATCATAGATCTGAAAAGATGTCGCGTCACGATAATTGGGAAACATTAGAAAGCCCACGAAATGCAATAGTAGATAAGAAAATAGATATACTTTATACGACCTTTTCTTATTGTGTAAGTATGTTTATAATTTTTATCAATTGGAACCAATCAGACAAACAATGAAGTTATGATGTTGAACAAATAGATCTGTTTCAGTCACGAACGACTTCAGAAAAATATGTCATTTACTAACTTTTACAACTGCATTCTATCAAAGCCAAACTCTGGAAACTTTTTTTTCAGACCCACCTTTTTTAGACTTATGTTATTGATTGTCATTTGCTCAACATGTCTCTATCCAAGATGTTTAAACTAGCACAAATGCCTGTATTAGTGAACTGACCCGGAGTAATGAAAATATCAATACAGGCTCACTGATTAACATCGAAATGTCGCTAATGAAAAACGATTCTTGAATACCTTAATTGTTTCTACGCCAATTTGTCTGAATGTTTTGTGGAGAAACAGGTTACCATCTTAAACCGTTGTATGACAAATGCAATTTTGGAGCTTTTTTATCGAGCTTCTTTAAACGATTTAATTGTAGTATTCGAAAAGTTGAACGGCTCGTCTCGTTAAGTTTACCTATCAAGTACCAAGTGTCATTATAACTTTGGTAGTATGTTTAAAATATTTATGATAACAGTAATAATTTTTCATTCATTAGTTTAATGTAAATATTTTTGTTTATAGTTAGTTGAAAATATCAACGTGCGATAATAATTAAACCAAAACAGAACTGTCTGATCCAAAATACCGCACTTAGTCCACTGAGGACATTCATGACGTTTCTTTGGTGTTTATATCATTCAAGGTGATACACAGTTTTATTTATAAACCTGGTATTTGTTACATAAAATCACCCCAAATGTCGTTCATCATATATTGAACTTCATTTTCTGCATAACATCCGTCAACACGTTTTTTAAAATAATTTAATTGTGTAATTATCAATGACTTACGACCACAAAAAAGCTTATGTTCAATTATACTGGACAGAAACCGTGCATTCATTCTACTTCATTAAAGAGTCTGATTGTGCAATGTGGGATTGTACGTCATAGACTCATTGGCACCAACCAATTTGTCCTTTATTACATCAATAACGACAACCATGACGGCAATACATTATACATCAGCATGTAGGTCTAAATGTAGAATGGTGGAGTAATCCATAGGGATAAATGGACAAAATAATTATACAAATAAGGTATGGTTTGGCGTAATGGCGTTCCTCAGAATAAAACAATCGTAAATGGAGCATGTGCTAGCATAACGTATAAGTTGTGAAATGTAAACATCATAGGCAAGAGAATATGGAATATGTTGGGTGTTAAAACATTATTAAAACAAATACTTGAAACATCTGAATATTCAAAGTATACTACAATCGAGGTCACAATATCTGTTCAATAAGAAAATCACAGAGCCGGCCTCTTGATCATGAGTTCGTGAATTCGAGTCCAGCTAGCGGCATGCTGGTTTCCTGTGTTTCGGATGAGACAGTAAAAACCGAGGTCCCGTGTCACAGTAGATGTCTGCATGTTAACGAACCCTCACTTCTCAATGACTGTAAGTGCCGGGCATAGGCCAAAATTTAAAGCCCTTCGCTTGCATTTGGTGACGTCTCCATATGACTGAGTGGGACATTAAACAACAATAAACAAACAAACAATATGAATTCCCATGAATATGTTGTATCATAAATTTTATCCTAGACAACAATTGTGTTTAATACTGTTTATATACCAATCGATATGTGCTTAAATGGTATGACTTTTCACATACATTCCTATTTTGGACACCGTTTTGCAGTAATAACAAGATAAAAACATCTTTCCTTAATATGACCATTTCCTGTCAAGACACATTATCATTCCTTGAATTATATATTTTTTTGCCTTAAGAACAATACACAATATTGTTCTTGAATCTTGATATTCTTTTGTTTCTATGGTAAATTTTCCATATTTAAATCGTAATATCCAGCAATCACCTGCATATGATATTTATACCTAACAAACAATTCGATATGTCAGGGGTTGTGTTCAACATATAAACATTCCATAGGCAGAGGCCAACTACGCACTGACAAGTCATTGACACCGGAATATCTAAAACCGAGTTTGCTGTCAACGTTCCTCAAATTCTACGGTCGGTATAATATCCATGTTTGCGATTACCATGTTTTACTAAATGAAATGTTGAGTTACCTGTTCTATTGCAGTTGTAAAGTCGTCTATGACAAGGATTTGTTCCTCACTTTTTTCATTTCAAATTGACTCTGGACCCACGGCGGTTGTGACCGGTCAACAGGGGATGATTTATCCTCCATTGCACTTGATCCCACGATTTCCAGAGATTCGTATTTGACCAATGTTCATCAGCTTTGTGTATGTATCCGGGACATTTTTGAAGATGTATACTTTTGTATCTAAAATTTTATACATGTATTAATGCTCCTTAGTCTTGACATTGCTTTAGTTTAATGAGAAATAAATTATTGTACTCTGATTTGGTTAGTGTTTTGTTTTAATAACAAGCCACGTTGTTCTTTAATCTTGACATTGCCTTGCTTTAATGTCACATAACATTTCAACGATTTTGGATATTGGTTTGGTCAGTTGACAAAATACATTATTGTTACATTATTTGCTCCATGATAGGACAGAGTATCGTTTCCTGACCTGGACACCGTTTTGGTTAGACGTCAAGACATATATTCGTTCATAGTTGGTCGTCTGAACCATAATTTTCAATATTTTCACTATGGTTTAAAATGATTTGTACTCAAGTAGAAATTATTTTCAACACAGTAAAATAATACAGAGAACATTTATACTCAGCCAAAAAAATAATTCAGAAATAACGCCACCTACCACTGTAATGTAGTACAATTTATTTTACTCCAAGTAAAAAAATGCGGTAAAATATTTCTTGTCCAGTTCAAATTATTTAACCGTAGATAATAAATACTGATTAAAAAGAACAAATCTGGACATTCCTTTCCCTTAATGGAAAGTCGCATTACCGTTTTCCTATCTTTTAAAGTCAAGGTTTTCTGATCCACTTCGTTCCTCATACAACTTGACAGATTATCTTTCACTAAAATTGACTAGACACTGACCCTCGACCTACGTACTTTCCTCTCCATCATCTGGTCGATGCATTATCGATTGTTAAACGTGTTCTGATAGGCTACAGCCAACGGTAGTTGCAACCAATGGAAATCAAAGTCTCAATATGCATGTACATGCCAAACCTTTCAAGGTGTATAAGGAACAATGTGGGTTCGAAAATCTTGAGTTGGGAAGGTGCCGTTTTTCTAATCTGTATATTATTTTGGTTATATGCAGAACGATTCTTTGAAAACCACAACAAACATTATTCCTTTAGCAGATGTTTGCTATACGTCAAAGAAACATATATCGTATTTCTTTGCAGATCACAGCCAAAATGAAATAAGCTTTCAAATCGAACAGTATCGCAGTACCGTACGTTTAAATAAATAAATAAATACATTATATACAGTGGAACGGGAGACAAAATATCTTACTACAGATTTGCATCTTTCTGTAGTCGCACGGTTTGTCTTTGTTTATGCCTCGATTTGTCATATAATCGAATTTTACCCAGATCAATGTATGTTGTTATAGGCTATTATTGTTCATAAAGTTGTACAAAATTTATTATTGCATAAGTTTTCGCCTCTTATTATTCAATAAAACGAATTAAATATATATACAGACGCCAGTAGAGTTTGTAATCAGCATAAGACAATATGATATTAAATATACCTAAAAAATTGGTTTGTCAAGAATTTAAACCTCAGTATTTTTTTCTGGAATTGAACTTGGAGACAGAAAATAATATTTGAAGATGCTTTAGCTCTCTAACGAAATTTACAGCATAATACATACAGTTTACTGTATTGGTGTTTTTTCATATACATTCACTTCCGTTATTCGTTGATACAAAGTATTTTATTGTAATAAAAAAATTACTGTTTCTACGAAATTGTTTGAAAAAAAGACTTTTAACCGGTTGATAATTTCAAGAACTATTGACTTATTTACTTCTAAAGATACATTTGGACTGGTCAAAATCATTGATTTACAGACGAGTCCATTGGGTTTAGGGGTCGATTAGTTCTATTCACTGGAAAGAAACGATTTATTTGTCCGGTTTTCGTGTTTTGCGTCTGGAAAACGTTGGTTTCTCTGGGAATAATAAACTTGATATTTTCCTTGTAGACAGTAAATGTGGTGCATGAAATATAAATAAAATGAAACAAAGTTTTTGATCTTCAATCTATTGCACCAATAATGAGATATGAGGTGCATTAAGGAAGAAAGGAACTCTGTGACATTAATGTGTGATTACATTGACTTTAGTATGTGCAATTATTGGAGAACCATGCAAACCTCTGCACTTTGTTTTATCTGCCAAGGTAAAGTGGCACATCCAGGTTCAGTTACAAACCAAATCAATACGGTCTACATTCCAAAAATAGGTTGTACTGGTAAAACATATTGCCTTGCACGGACTTCATGCATTACTGAATCTCTGATACTTTTGTGATGACGTGTAGCTTGTCACTCCTGTTATGATTTGATTTAGACTCGTCGTGTTTGTAAACATGTACCAGTTTACGTTGGTAGACCTATATATTATGCATTATGAATACTGCAAACATTCAATTCAACGAGTTTGAAGATAAACACATATACCATATGGATATAAATGCAACCATAATTTTTCTAATTAATAAAAAAATATAATAATGGGACATGCACATATACATACAAATGCAATCACATGTTACAAATTAAAGTAACAAATTCGATAATTAAATAATCGTGTTTTCATAATGCATTTGATTTAGATCTAAAATGAGGAAAACAAATCTTTTTAAACGAAATATCAAAATAGGGATGGGTACTTTTAACAAACAGTCACGCAAGCATGTGTTTGTAGTATTGGTTGAAATACAATGAATAGTAGGAGAAAAACGGACAAATCTTAATGTTTTATAGTTTGGATTTAAAACACCCAGGAATAATGGATCATATCATAACCATGCATCTTTCATGGTGGGAATTAAATTCCATCGAGGGAGAATACCTATACAACAAAAATGATAAATATAGATGTAAGTGATGCTAGATATAGTTCTTGTGCAAATATAAATTCGCAAGATGGAGAGAAAGACACATCCAGAGAGAGGAGATGGAGATAAACGAGAGAGAGAGAGAGAGAGAGAGAGAGAGAGAGAGAGAGAGAGAGAGAGAGAGAGAGAGAGAGAGAGAGAGAGAGAGAGAGAGAGAGAGAGAGAGAGAGAGAGAGAGTTTGTCTTCCTGTTATCTGTACTCAACCGATTGCAGTAATTGTATATTATGAAATAACGTTTAAATTAATGTTTTTATCGAAAGGCGAGTAACAATTTATAAAGCCCGAAAACATTTTCTACGGATCAGCCAAGGCATCACTCTATAGGTGTAGATGTGGATTGATCTCAAATGAGTGTGTGGAGAACACTATGTGCTCAATCGTTTCGAACATATTTGTATCTTCTTTTTTTATTTTGTTTTTTTTTTCTTTTGTTTTATCCCACTCAAAAATCTTTCACTAATATGGAGACTTCACCAAATGCCGGTGAAGGGCTTCAAACTTTGGCCTATGCTCGAAACTTACGGTCATTTAGGATCATTCTTTAACGTGCCGACACCTACTGTGACACGGGACCTCGGTTTTTACTGTCTCATCCGAAGGACAGGAAACCAACCTGCCGCCGGCTGGACTCGAACTCACAATCTTACGCTACCGAATGAGCCAGGCCGGCTCTCTAGCCTACTGGTATCAGAAATTCAGAAATAATAATAGAATGATGAATCATGCGATCAGATAAGGCATCCGTAGACGATTCAGTGAAGAGAGTATAAGTCGTGTGAACTTACAATTATGTTTACATAGGCGTTCTATTACATAAGGGTAGCTAAATAGTTGATGTTATTTTGATATCTAGATATAATGAAATAAATTATTTGTTCCAGTGCTTTAAGTAAAACGCTTAAAACATGCAGTAACCCTTATATGAGTACATCGCAAATACTT
The DNA here is from genome assembly GCA_030159075.1 of Atrina japonica. Classification (NCBI taxonomy): domain Eukaryota; kingdom Metazoa; phylum Mollusca; class Bivalvia; order Pterioida; family Pinnidae; genus Atrina; species Atrina japonica. The sequence goes on along the minus strand of BROG01000061.1, from coordinate 554,704 downwards.
TAATAGAGCCCTCGTTTTCAATCATATGATTGATACAGAATGGGGCGCTTCTCCAGCTAAAGCTCTCGTCATCACCACATTGTATCACTCATGCATTTGTAGTCTCATACTCTAGATATAACATAACTCAAAAAGAAAGAGAAAATGAGTTTAATATCGTTTGACACGTCTATAGAAACATGAATACAACAGACGATCATCACATTTCGATTATATCACCGATGAATGATAATAAGAAGAAAACAAAATAAAAGAACAACATATAAGTCACTTAACTATCTCAGTATCTTGGATAAACGCAACTGTTATATCAATTCAAGTACCATTTGAATATTGAATGATTTTGTAAAGATCCTAAAATGGGATTGGAAACTTATCATCCTGGATCATACGGTAATTTTGTTCAACCACACAACTTTTTAATTTTTGAAGCAATTTCGGAAGTACTCAATATTTTAAATACTGCATACTCTTTAGCAAACCTTAGGACATGAAACTCTATTTCTAATTGGAATCTTATCCTTTAAAATGTAGATTTTATTGATAATTAATTAACCAAATGCAAATACATTGACAGATAAATACAAATAAATGAATAACGAATAACATAACATAACATTGAAATTAAAACAATATCGAATTCCCTGCCTCCTTTCCAGTTAGATAACCAGTTATTATACGGTTATTGCATTATTTGGTTTTGTATGATACCACTTTCTCTTTAGGAAATACACATACATTCTAAATTGGAGCTCAACTGATGAATTCTATCTAATTAACTGAAACGATCGTTTTGAACATTATAACTTTGGTATTATGTCTATAATATGTTGCTAGAGGAAACAACTATTAGGATGAATCCAATAATATCGGTGAACCGTTTGTAAATGAAAATGTGATTAACGTTCAATATTATAAAGTATTCACACATAATATCTGTTTAAAAGGATGTAATTAATTTATTCTCAATGCTAGAATTTTTGAAATTGTAGTGAAAGATGATATTTAAATCAAAAAACAAATTTGGTTTGTCTAAGTCTATTTCAGGGCAAGTTTTCAATTAGTAAGGGGACGCTGAAGATTACACCCAGTTTGTCGTGGGCAAACTAACACCTAACGACGCTCTGAGATATATATATATATATATATATAGTACGGTAGTGTGGGCTCAGCAAATTCGAATTATTCAGCAATGCTAGTTATTTGTATATGTTTAACTAACTGCAGTTTCGTTTATTTAAGCGCTTGAGAGTAGTATGTCAACACAAGTTTTGTCTGTCTGTCTGTCTGTCTGTCTGTCTGTCTGTCTGTCTGTATGTCTGTCTGTCTGTATGTATGTATGTATGCATGTATGTATGTATGTATGTATGTATGTATGTATGTATGTTTGATGTATGTATGTATGTATGTATGTATGTATAAGACGGCATATATTCAGTATTAAATAAGGGTTAAATAAATACATTAAATATTAGATAAGTGCACATCCTATTATAACCTACCACCACACAAATCACACAACGATATATATTTGATTTGATTTGTACAATTGCTAATTAATTCATATGCAGACATGTGATCATGTAGTCATGTAAAGTTCAATCAGGTCAACTCAAAATTACTTTGTAAAGTATAGCATGTACGTTAGTATGATTCCCATATTTTGATCAATATCAAATCAATAAAAAACCTGAGCCTTTATATATTTGTAAACAATCAGTCTAATCCATGTATGAGCATATCAGTTTAAGCCCCATGTCCCCTATACTCGTCTCCATTTATCTCTGTATCTATATCAGTGAGTATTTCCAGTTCATTTTGTCTAAGGCTAGTATGTCGATTTCATTGTGCTCGGTGTCAATCAATTTTCGAACAAATGTGATGGAGTTGGTATTGTCTCTGGTTGTAGTGATGCATATTTAGTAAGGAGAATATGTATGAAAAAAATCTTTTTCTCAGTGATAACATATATCAGCCCTTTCAGTGGGAATCTGCTATTTTAAAGGAAAAGCGTTTATACTCACAGGCTTATTTTCCATCATTTCCATTCAGAAAAAAATACTGACTTAGGCTACTATTGGACATCAAGCATATCTCTTTGACGCTGGTTTACATTACTTGTCTGACACTTTCAAAACTACTGAAAGGGTTGATATATTATGTGATATATGAATGTATACTAGCTATACCTTTAACGGCTTGTGACAACATTTGCTTGTTGCCTAAAATCACAACATGAAAATAACAGTACTCTATTAGTTGCACATCACTGTTGTCATTTCATCAACACATTGTTCTCAATCTGTCTTTCTTTATGTCCAGGGGAAGTTAATTCAGTATTTCGTATCGCCATCGTAAACAGGATTAAAAAAAGGTCTATGTTGCATTCCATCCAGGAACTTGTATTGGAATATTTTCATTCCTATGATGCCGATTATCACTCCAACAATAAGCATGGCAATAGCAATACCCACAGCAGCACCTAATGAAAATAAAAACGGAATATCTAGAAATCCATTCCGTATGTATAAACAACGTGTTATATTGTTTTGTATAAAGATAAGATAGTTGTTACTATCAGACGGAATTTGCCAAACATTTGACTTTTTTTATTTGACCTTGCATGATACCACCACTTTCCCTTCCCTTTAGATATTATTCATCTTTTATAAATTGGAGCTCACCTGATGAAGTCTAATTGACAAAAACTATCCTATTTAACGTTGTAACTTTGGTATAATGTTTATGATATTTATATATCCTCTTTTATAATGTATGAACTTGTAGAACCCATTCCACCGTGAAATCAATGATGGTGACTTTCAGAAGAGTAAAACTACATGAAACCTTATAAAAATATCCGAACGATATGGACAAAATCTGTTCAATTGTCTTGTATTCCGTTATCTTTAACGTCACAGATGTAAAGAGAAAATAGTTTTAATAGCATGTACAATTAATATTTACGTCTTACCTGAAGAAACACCTTTAGATGTCGATGGTTTCATATGAGTATTAGCTAGTGTGGAAACTTGACCCGTGTGAACTGTAGTTTTATGTAGTCTGCGTGGCGTTGTCAGGATCAGAGTAGTTGTTGCAGCTGTTCTTGTTGTTGTTGATGGAGTTGTACATATTATTGGTGGACTTGGTTTTGGAGTTCGGGGTATTGTTGGACATGTAGTCTTTGGACACACGCAAGGGGCTGCAATGCAATAACTTAATATTATATCTTAATAGTATTCATAAATATACTCTAACAATGATACCATATATCACTCTGTAATATATTCGTCTGGCATGTCAAACAATGTAATTGTCGATCCTTCCTTAATTTGTATATATATATATATATATATATATATATATATATATATATATATATATATATATATATATATATATATATATATATATATATATATATATATATGCACATTGTTTACTCTGTCTTGAACATTTTGTTCAACAACTGGTTTGTTTTGTTTCTATACTGTACTATCCTGGGCTCTCTTAATTATTTTGTTCTTTGTTTGGTTCTTGCAGTGTGTTCAGCAATTCCAGTTTTATTTGCGGGGATGTTATTTATGCATAATTATGCATAAAGAAATGGGTATACGACGTAGCAAAAATAGCATCTCGCTATATTACATACATATATATATATATATATATATATATATATATATATATATATATATATATATATATATATATATATATATATATATACGTAATCTTACGGCATATAACAAAATACTTACATGTCATCGGAGACTGGGTTTGTGTGTTTATAGCTTTCCTTGGTGTTGTCGGTTTCGGTGTTGTTGGTGACGCTGTCGTTCCTGTTCCTGTTTTCCCTGTAGTAGCACTCGGGCCTGGAGGGGGTGGTGTTGGTACTTTGGTCGTCGTTGCAGCCGGGGGAGTTGGAGGAGCTACTGGTCCAGTGGTTTTACTGTTCGGATTCGGAAGTGTCGGTACTTTGTATGAGACTTTCGTTGTAGATGCTACTGTAGTCGTGGTTAGCTCACCGGGATAACTGATACTGATTATACCGATTGTTGTCAGTTGAATTGCCTAAAACAGGGTACAGTATTTAGGGGTTATCACGGTTTTTTAAAAACTGACAAAGTATCGGACATTTGTGACAGGGGAATTGCCGATTCCATGTCAGTTAACGGATATTTTTGACAGGGGAACCGCCGATAAACTGTCAGTTTTTGTAACAGTCACATGGTAACCGTATTCTAATGCCTGCACATTTTAAATCAGCATTTTAATGACAGAAACGACATGAAACGTTAACTTATTTTTGTCCCTACCTTTATCTATGAGAAAATTACTTTGTTAAGTATATTGATGCTCTAAATTAGTTCCTGACCTATCATATGTATTTGCTCATTTTGATACCGATTTAGTGATGCGATATATATTTTTCTATGTTTCACATTTTAAACAAGGAACTCTAGACAGTGAAAAATGTTTCGATATACATTATATTACAAAATATGAAGAAGTAAAGTTCATCAATTGGATCGAATCATGTCAGCAGAACTTTGTGTGACGTCATATATAAAATCTAGCAGTAAAACGTGAATTCCTGAGAGTTTTCATGGTTATCTTTAAGCCAACAGAGTGCACTTGAATTTGTCAGTACATTTAATTTTTTGGGGCTTGTATAATGTTACTTTTTCTTTCGGAAATTCACATTTATATTAAATTCGAGCTCAATTGATTATATCTATTTGATAGAAACCAATTGTTTTGGTTCATGTAAAACCATAACGTGGTATTGTTGATCACTATAAACAGTTGATAAACATAAAAATATGTCTGTTCTCGGTAAATAATAAAATGCTTAAAACTGTGTATAAAATGTTGGATTTTAAGTTGCAAGTTATGGAAGGAAACCATGAATATTAAATATTAAGGTAATGTATATTATTCACCTGTAGGTCTATTTTTCTTATCATACATATCAAGAGCAATATGAAATATCGATATACATGTAAGTATTATTTAAACACTAATGTTGCTATATAGTTACATTGCAACTGGAAATATCAAATGATTCAGAAGTTGATATATTTGTACAATTATGTAGATCTTCAAATATGTACCTTTCCAATCCGCGTTGTGACGTTGTGCACCCAAGGGTTGTATACTGTTCCGGTGAGAAAATCAAATGCTCCGGATAAGGAGTGTGGTATTTGGGCCGGTGGGAAAATGTAATAATTCACCAAAGTTACTTTATCTAGTAAGGTGGCAATGAGATAAAGATCCGGCCCACCATAGTTTTCTATCTGAAAATGGATAAAATTATCTAATCAAACGATGAACACTACTCCACAAAAATAAACATAAAATTATCAAAATTGTACAAAACATTGTTTAAACGTTTGATCTTGTAAGATATATTATAAAATGTAAAAGCAACAACCAATATTGTCAATATAACAAATTAGAAACCACATGTAGCAGCGATCGAGTACTTTGGACATTATATGAAGTACTGAAAGAGACGGAGAATCTGCATTGTCTTAAGCTTTCTATCGTCAATCATCCACTTCTGTTTACATCTATTGGTTATCTGTATATGGTGATGGAATGATTCCGATGTGTTTGTGCCTGTTCTACTTTTCATCATTTCATACACAGAATCAAACTACTGGTAAGTGGTGGCACAACGATATGCGGTGTCTTACCCTATTCCCTAGGGCTTCCGGGTCAAATGGTTAGAGTATCATACTTTGAACCATGAGGTCTCTCACCTGTAGTCAGCGTGGGGTTAGGACCCGTTGAAACCTAAATTGATTTTATGTGTAAGTTTTTAAACTTACTTGTGAAAGACCTGTGGTCTTTATGCTCTTTCCTCCTCGTAGTTCCATGTGTATGAAATCATTCGTGCATATTGTAATACTCTTGAAGCCTCAGTCAATGCGAATAAGAGGTGGTCGAATTCGTTAACAATCAGATCGAGACACTTAGACATTTTCAGAATAGGGAACTTTCGAGTTAGCCCTAATTACCGTGATAATACTGTATTCAGTAGCACAAGCCGCGTTAATTATGATAAATGTTTTCAACCTTATTTCCGGTTATATACAGATAACATCGATAGCAAAGTTAGTCCTGCTATTGTTCGGAAAGTCCTGCTCTCGATTCACGGTCTACTGACACATTTTTTGCTGATGTGTATTTCCGGTTTTGATATATACCTCGCAACATATATGGAATATACTTATACGCTGCTAATGCAGCATCATAACGGTAATCCAGGCTATCTCGAAAATTCCATATTGTATTAGATCATCGGACAATGCAATAACTTCCGTTTATAACCTGGTTTCATCTGCATTTTTTACCATCTATTTGTAAGAAACAATTAATTTTATGCAAAAGGAAACCAGTTTACTTACAGCAATGTTTGACAATCTGGTAGATTCAATGGCAGCGGATTTCGAAAAGTTTTCTTGCAGATCATCAAGTAAGTAAGATTCACTTATTTCTGAGATCAATTGAGGATCGGACACTTCAAAAGAAAATAAAAGTGAAATGAAGTAGTGGTTGGTAAGCAGTTCTTGTATTATTATTATTATTATTATTATTATTATTATTATTGTTATTATTATTATTATTATTATTATTATTATTATTATTATTATTATTATTATTATTATTTCATACCTTTTATATTAAGATATGGATCTGGACAGATTTGTTCCTCTAGAAACGGAAACAATACTACCTGTGATTTGAGATAAACCACCAAATTACTCAGTTAAATTTACATGACACCTATACATATATATATATATATATATATATATATATATATATATATATATATATATATATATATATATATATATATATATATATATATATATACCTTTAAGTTTAACTATGAAATGAATTTTTTTTCCAGGTTTGAAGCATGCTCCGACATCAAAATCCTTTAAAACCGGTCCGGTTGGATCCATCTTGTGTACATTATAGACCATTGCAACAGAGGAATCACCCTAACAAAGTTCGATAGCAATATGTAAAATAGAAATAATGATTTAGGTGATGCATAATATTAGGATAGACACCACAAAATATTTTCCTTTTACCTGTTTCAGTTAAAAAGCAAAATTCTTTTTTCTTCTCTCGTAAGAAAATCAATTGAAACCAATTAAAATATAATCATTATAATAATATTATCAATTTATACAAATTGATTCAAAATGCTGATATGGAACGATCTAATAAAATACATTACCGCCCATATATCGTATCTGACCAAACTCCCCGGAGTCAAAGATAGGCCAGCCGCTTCTATCCAGTTATCCTTCAAAATAAATGATAATATATTTGTATTGTTATAAAAACTGGTATAGTTTGAATATTATTGTCAGTTTATTTATGAAATTTTAAACGATCTTTAATGTCATTGAAAATATTAAAGAAGACTATTTTTTAATTAATTATGGCTATATACGCTGAACTTTTATACCAGCATAGAAACCAAACTATATACAATTTGCGACATAAGGAAATAAGTAGGATTAACACATTTATATTTAAAATATAATTATTTGATTAATTCAATTACTTGAAAACCTATGAATCAAAGGTAAATATCATCTTCTCCCGTGTTCACACTTAGCGGATTCTCTCCCTTACATTTGAAAAGTTGGACGCCACTTTATTACTGAAAGCTGTCGTGTGTGACATAAAGTACACGATACATATAATATGTGTGTATTGACACGAACATAAAAAACCCGCTAGAAATACATACCTCCATGAAATACCACTCAATTGTTTGATTCCTGTTTGTCTGATAATCAAAGTACACTCCAACCCATACATCACAGACAATTCCTCTAGTGAATCTCTGTGAAAAAAAAATGTTACAGTTGTAAAGATACAATACCAAATTTATTAGTGAAAAAGATTCTTGATGTAAAGCTATATTATTTCAACTATGAAGTCTTAAAATATATCATGTTCATCATAAACATCCCAGATACAAATGTGTAAATCTTCAAGATGTCCATGACACATATTCAAATCTAGCAAATATCGGACAAGCATTGACCTCCGGAAATCCAGAGGTATGACCAGGTGTCATGGAGGAGTAAGCACCCCCTGTTGACCGGCCGCACCCGTCGTCAGTCCAGTCAAATTAAAATGGAATAAGTGACGAACTAAAACTCGTCACAATTGGTATAGACGACTCAACAACCGCTATCAAACAGGTCACTCGACATTTTATAATTTTACCAATTTCGGTAAAATATAGTTGGTTACACCATATATACAATGGTATCTACACAACCGTTTCAAACCTAATAAAGTATAGATGTTGAATAAGCGTTCCGCTAACACCGGTTCTGAGTGTTTTCCTGGCAGGGATAAGTTTCCGGTTCAAATTCGGTAGATCATAGAATAAAGGACTCGCATCATTTATTTTCTAAATAGAATTGTTTCAAATTTCAGTGATCGAATATATGATTGCGTATTTCTATTATGCTTCACATATTTTACCTTTTGTACGGGGATGATTTCCTTGTCAACTCCTAGTGTGTTGACAAGCTACACGCGTTATGACGTCACAATACAAGTTATGACGTAGAATGTCTGGCTTCTGGAATGCAGTATATATTTATGTCAGACTACACACAGATCTGCATAGATCTACATGGACATATATTTAATACATAGGAGAAAAATATAATCAACCCCTACCTTGAGGGTAAGACAAAGGAATCTTAATCCGAGGGTAAAATTTTTGCTTGACAAACCATCGGCAAGTTTCGGGTTTGTCATTCAAGAATCTTATCCTCGGATTGAGATTCCTTTGCCACACCCACAATGTAGAGGTAGATTCTATTAATAAAAATCCGTACGGAATCAAATATTTCGTACACTGAAAACATTACCTTCCCAACATATTGAATGTTTTTGGTGTCAGTGTGAAAGAAACCAGATGAGTTCTGCATTTGTATTCTGGGTGCCTGTATTGACATGTCAACATAGTTATCTCCCCTACTTATGTCGATCAGTTCGCATGTACCAATGTAAGGGTCAATCTGATACCTGATACCTAACAGTAAATAAAATAAAAACATAATCTCACATAAAATAAATATGCCAGTGAAGAAGTGTACTTGACAAATGTTTCCATAAATAATTTAGAATCTAATGACGACTAATATTTACCCAATGTTACTTTTGTTATGCTTGCGATACCTAATGGAAAACTAGTACTGATCTAATTTGAATATATTTACAAAACATATTATCCTAATGAGCTAAAAAGCAATCTGCCTTGGGGCAAAACAAGAGTATATTAATGTCAAAAGTACCACCCACTTCCCGTGCAATGCATTGCTCTAACAAAATATATTAGTTGGCTGAATTCGTATAGTTTTGATAAATAATGAAATCCAAATGCTAGTTAAAACTCGTCTTTCTAAAACAACGATTGCTAAATCACACACAGACACACACACACACACACACACACACACACACACACACACACACACACACACACACACACACACACACACACACACATACACACACATACACACAGAGACACACACAAACAGACAGACAGACACACACACACATACACACGCACAGACACACAGGGAGGTAAGGTTTGACTGTGTAATACGTAAACTATGCTGGTAATTCGAAATCAATGAAGGCTGAATACAATGCATGTGAAGATATAAGATCATACCTCTGTAAAAGTCAAGTGAGGATGTTATAAGACTGATCATACCTCTGTAAAAGTCCAGTACAATAGTTTTAGGGTCTGAGTCTGTTCCATCGCCTGATTTTGTGTCATATCGTACCAGTTTTCTCTTATTATCAAACCAAATCTGAAAAATCATTAAATGTGCCATATAAAATTTGATACGATAGATAAATAGATAGATAGATAGATAGATAGATACATTGATAGATAGATAGATATATATATATATATATAGATAGATAGATAGATAGATAGATAGATAGATAGATAGATAGATAAATAGATAGATAGATAGATAGATAGATAGATAGATAGATAGATAGATAGATAGATAGATAGATAGATAGGTGGATGGATGGATGGTTAGATAGATAGATAGATAGATAGATAGATAGATAGATAGATAGATAGATAGATAGATAGATAGATAGATAGATAGATAGATAGATAAATAGATAGAATATTTCTATCAATAGACCCTTTAGCAGTAACTGAGGTCCTTTTACGTTGGTTGGCAATATCATACAGAAACCCACAAAAAGACGGCGTTATAGTAAACGGATTGTTTATTTTCCGGGAATCTGTATCATTTTGCCAATCAAAGACTGGCAAAGTCACAGGACCGCAGTTACTGCTACAGGGTCTATTTATGCCACTCCCCTTACTGATAGAAAAGCAAAATAATAAAATAAATATAAGGTCGTAAGATATAATGTATAAAAATTGCTTACTGTTTGAAATGTCACGCGCTTATTCACTGTGTCTATTTGTTCAATTACGGCATTAAACTTGGTTGGAACACCCAACATAGGAGTCCCCGGGAATTTTCCTGAACAAAATGTACCTGGCGACGGCTAAAATAATCAGATAGAAAACAATATTCTTAGAAACAAAAAGAAAGTCTATGAATATACATATAAAAAACCTGTTCATCTATTATGTAAAATCCACTAAAAACAACAACTACAGCACGATCAAATGTTTGTTTGTTTTTTCTTACTAAAGCTAGTAGTCAAAATTAGATGTTTTATATAACTGAGTTGGCATATATGCTTTAGCAACCGTCGATTTTCGAATTGACTGAAGAAATGCTAAGATTAACCCAGAACATTTGCAGCACTCATTTATTTTAAATTTATAGGAAATGATTGTGGCCAATATTTCAGAACAAAGTATCATAACTATTTAAAAATTTTGCATAATAGATAACTAGAAGTTAAGTCACCAACTGGTTTTCAGAAATTATGAAGTGCTTTGAGCAAACGTTTTGATGTACTTGATGAACTCAGATAATTCAACAGATCACGTGCAATTCAAATATCAAATGTTATAGTAGTATTCTGTCTTTTTGTTAGTCAGAGTTATCTCCCATGTCAGCAGGTATCAATTGTAACATCATGTCTTTAGGTGAAAAAAAACAACGTCATTTTCACACAAAGATATGACGTCACAATTGATAACTTATTCTCAGTTTCTGTTTTAATTGTTCGGTATAGTTGCCTACATTTGTTTCTGGATTGCACTGTCGGCATTAACACATCGTGTTGAGCTTCCTACGGCAAATATCACTTTCACTTTCAAATAAAAGTATTGAAATTTTATTTATTTATTCATTGATTTTATAAATACCTGCAACTGTTGTGGATCAGCTGGTGGAGTGGGCATAAAATCAATATAATCTCCAATTACATGAAAAAATGTCCCATTATTAACTCCTCTCATTTCAATCCTCACTGGAACCATAGCATTTGGTAGTACACCAGGCATTGGCCATCCATCAACTGTTGAAAAGTGATATAAACTAGCAAAGTTAAATTCTGGGTTGAATGTCTTTTTGTGAAAACGAATATCTTCTTATACAAAAATAACAATTTATATAAAAAATCTCAGAGACCAAAGTATAAATCAATAGAACGTCCAGGACATAGATACAAATCCGGTAAAAATGGATAAACACGGACCTCTGGAAACCAAGAGGTGGGATCAGGTGCCATGGAGGAGTAAGTATCCCCTGTCGATCGGTCACACCCGCCGTGAGGTCACAGTCAAGTCCAATGATATACGTAAGGAGTGTATCCTCGTCACAATTGGTACAGATATCTCAACAACCGCCAAAGAAAAGGCAACCCAACATTTCACTTATACGATCAATTACCATTTATACACTGGACACCAATAACGACACGTTGCTGAAAATGTGAAAATACGATGGACACGGTCTCTTTTATATCTCTTGTGGAGTTCATGATCTGATCCAAAAGCTTCAATACCTTTGAATTGCTTCTAAACAAAATATCTTTGTTTGTGCATCTTTTTCTTTTCCTTTTTTACGGGTTTTTCTTTTGTTGTTGTTATTTTTATTGTTTATGTTTTGTTTGTTTATTTTGACAGTGGATTTTGGAAACGTGACATTTCTCAACATATATAAAAGAATTTAAACAGTAGTTGTTTACTCTGGTTCTGTATAAATCTAAACCCAAGCCGATACATTAATCGTTATTGCGTGATCTGTCGGTCTTGTAACGTGGCATGGCTGTCATTATGCTGGCGTGTTATTTCAAAACATTTTTTACATTCTGATATGTTTCTGTTTTTATTGTATAATAGTAAACATATATTTCATTAAATTTTGCACATTTAGAATTAATAAATTTTATCCCGATACATTTAACCATATACAAACCTGCAAAAGACATTGTGGTTTCAACCGTTGTGTCAAATTGGTATATATACATGCATGTTTTCCATGAACCTACATTTGTATTTCTGATCGTTGATGTTCCAATGGACTCCTGCAAAATAATTATGTTTCAATAGGTGTTTGATGTCAATGCAGACAATATATATATATAAATATATATATATATATATATATATATATATATATATATATATATATATATATATATATATATATATATATATATATATATATATGTATATATATGTATATATATAAATGTATGTGTGTGTGTCTGTGTGTCTGTGTGTCTGTGTGTGAGTGAGTGTGTGATTGTGTACCGGTGAGAAAGTACACGTATATTACCAATTGCTGGGAATCCACATTTATATAGTCCTTCAAATTGATATATATATATAATTATATATATATATATATATATATATATATATATATATATATATATATATATATATATATATATATATATATATATATATATCGATTTCAAGAACATAAATATGTGTTCCATCGTCTTAAAAACATTAATGTGATATAAAGTAACTGGAATATAATAACCAAAGGATTGAGAGCTATGACAGGCAGGTCATTTGTCAAACCTGATTAAGTGGGCATACATAAAAACCAACTTTTATTATGTGTTTTAATAAAAATATGTTATGCATGTTGTGTGCATAAAAAAAGAAAAAAGGGAAATGACAATTCTATCTAAATAAAAATAAATACCATAAATTAGTTCCTTTTGAAATTAATGCACCATTAATTTATCCTTTTAATTGTATGAAACATATTGATTAATTTTATTGGCGCGTTCTGCAAAACCCAAGATGTCAACAAGTGGTAAGTTGAAATAAATGATGGAACATGTCGTTCAAGAAATAAAATGCTGTTATATCTGAAAGTACGATTACTGTCACTAATCCGTTAATTTAAAAAACAAATTGGCGTTATCGTCTGAACACTATACCAGTCAAAGACATGGAATATTGTGACATTCTAAATAATTGCATAAAAACTAGGTTTAACTGAGAAAAACCAGGTTAAACTCATTAATGTGACTTTAACGTGCCATTGATATTACCAAGAAAATTAACTGACCAAAGCGGTTTGTTTCATTGCCGTGTAAATTTGTTTTGTCGTGGTGTACCATAAGATGTTGTTTAGAGGTTGCAGTTGTTTATCCAGCAATTTTGTTCTGCATCCATCTGCAAAGAAATCATATATCAAAATGTTTCCACCTCACTTTACACAATAAGCGTTCAATTATTTATAACATGGTGTTTTTTTATTGTATTATAGATAGGAAACTTTTATTTTCTATTTTAAGAATCATTTGATATTATAATTTGATTCCTCTGTATGATTTAATAAAACATTAAAGTTACAAATTATGCAGTCGTATTCTCGCTAAATGTACTTACTTTGTTATTGCTGATTCAAATTTTTGTCATTTCCGTATATATTATCAATTCAATAACCACAATTGACAAGTAATTCAATATTTCAGTAATTGTAATTTGTGATATTTATTACGTTGTTACTCCTTTCACAGAAATGCGTATTTTATATTACAGCGCAAGGTCGATCCTTCTAAAGAACCTACCACTTCCTAATACCAATTATCTTCATATGGTTCCCTCCATTTTCAAATAAAACAACCTTATACTGATTCTTCTGAATTCATTGTACCCGGTCAATTTCCGTGACAAAAACATAAAAATGTACTTTAAACATTTTCACATTTTCTAAATACCGCCCCTCCCACGTATATAGTTAGTTGAGTGATTCAGCGTTTCCATCAGTCAATGCATTTTCAATAAATGAACATAAAAGAGAAAGGAACATCTGGGTATCACAGAGTTATTAAAGCACTAATAAATTACGAGTATAGAAAATATTAAAACCAGACCAGCCTGTGCTGTTGCTAATTTGTAGGTGTTTAAAATAGTATCGGGCCGAATTACAATGCACCTCTAAGCTCTAAGCGTTGAATCAATAAATTACGCTACTTGAATAATTGATTGTTTCACACACAATTTACCACGTGTATACTTGATATGATATTTATTAACTCTTTACATCTAGATATTGTTATACTATTCAAATCAAAGATGTTAGATGTACATAATTGCACTTTCTATTTCTCGCAAATATTGCCCTAACTCAGATATGTGATTTTAATGGCAGACTGTAGCCCACACTAGTTGTATTCACTATATAAGTATGTTCATACGCGCAAATGATGTTACCGACATTTGAACCACGGTCCATTGTCAAGTAAAAGTTTGTAGTTTAAGTAGTTTGATTTTATCCCTAAAGCTAAAATTTAATAGTGAGCATTGAACTGAATTTTATTTTCGGAGTATGAGAAATACACCGACTTTTCACAAGTAATTTTTTCGCAACGGTAAAAATTTGGTTTAATTCTCATACACCAAAAATAATTCAGTTCAATGCTAATATAAATCCTTAATAGGGACAGACTGACAGACTTAGACAGCGGTACGGGATTGAAACCTAAAAGCGTATGATTTGGCGATCTTTTCATGAATGTGTCTAAAAATGACATTATTTTTGCTTAAGATGTATTTATAAAATAAACATAAGAGTAAAGAAATATTTTTTTTTAAAAAAAAGAGGAAAAAAATTTCTCAAGACGATCGTTTCTGTCAATAATAGGTCGTCAGACTCCAGTTTAAATAGATGTATCTTTTCGAAAGAGAAAGAATTATCATACAAGGCCAGATGTATACCAAAACCGTCTAAATGGTACTAAGCACTGTAAAATGAAGACAATTTCAAATTTTGAAGAATTTAGAATTTGAACTGTGCTATCAGTGTGAAATATTACCCTACACGATTATCAGCTATAATTACTAAAATACCAGGTACTAGGTTTATGTATATCATCGGAGACTTAAACGATCCACCAGCAGTGGCAACGACCTAGTATCTGACGAACGTTCTCATTATTAAATCTTACGTTTTTTTTACTTGTTTTGATAGCCTTCAAATTGGTTCTCAAGAATTGACTTACTTTGGTCCACAATGGAATATTGTCCTTTATTATCGTCAAATATTATTTGAGTCTGTTTTCCTTCTTTGGAAATTTTCAAACTGCTGACTTTGTCAATTCCGTCGACTAACTCTTTGCCAAGTACTGTTGTATTTTCGTGCAAAAGTTTCCATTCAACTACCGTTGAATATGATGGTGCAAGGGCTGGTATAGGAGGTGGAGCTGAAATCAAGAGAGTACTCAATAAAAGTGGATGAAATTTAGTTTTGATCATTCATCAGTTACATCGGATAAATACGATGCGTAACCAAAAAAGAAATCCATTTTTTCCAACGCTTTGCTGAAACTCTGCGGATACCTTCCGCATGCGTACTCATAGGATGTAAATAATTTGAGAAAGTTTTCGCAAAGTACACTAGCGGAAACCTGATATATATATATATATATATATATATATATATATATATATATATATATATATATATATATATATATATATATATATATATATATATATATATATATATATATATATAGATATGGATATTCCTAGCTTGCTGAAACCATCCGCAACGGAAACTGTACGCTAAGTCTTTTTTAATTGATTTCTTCATAGTATGTAACATGGTTTTTTGTTTACGTTAATGAATTTCATTTCTTTATAAAACTACCCTGATTAGATTTTGTTCCATTTATTCCATTTTGGATGAAAAAAAGCTTTATGTCTACAATGCAAGTAATCTTCGTAATAATGAGAAGAAATAAAATGCCATGGAATAATCAATGACAATAACGAATAGAGAGACCTGATATTTAGAGATTATTATAACAGTATTCTGATCCTAAGAGTCGGATCACGTAGAAGTGGTATCATATCAGGACATATCATCAGTTCAAACGAGACGCGAAGAGTCGAGTTTGATCTGATAATAGGCCCTTTTCAATCAGACGTGATCAAGATCTGAGGACCAAGTTACTGCTATAATGATAAATTTATTATACACCCATCCATAATAAACTAATCAATTCGATACGGCTGTGTCAACTGTATTGTTATTCACAACACGGTGAAATAAGGATTTGTTTACATTGAGCGTAGTAACTTCCGGCAATGTTGCTATGGGAGAAGTAGGTCGCGCAAGAAAATATAAAGTGTACAAATATGGAGTTTGTTAATTGGTCATGGAAACTTCCGGTATTGTTACCATGGGAAAAGTAGTCCTCCTTTGTTAACTACGCCATCAGTTTCAGAGAAGGGTGATATTGATTCAGAAAACTACAGTGTGGTGATCCGCAAAGTCAAATAACACTGTGTGAAATCAAGAGTATCAAAACCCCAAATATTGATAGGTATATAACAAATCTTATTTATTCCCTGACAAATAAGATTTGGTACGTTTTCAGCATAAATCCTAAACCTATCTTATATCGGATGGTCTAGTGGTAGCGGAAGGTCCCAGGTTCGATTCCTGGTACTATTTTCCAAAAGGTAGAAACTGTTCCTTTAATAAGCCGTCGGCAAGAGAAGTGAAATTCACAAGTCTTTCGGATAAAACTAAAAACTACAGAAATCGCATGTTAAATAACCCTAAGGTTATTGACATCTCAATAAAAGTGAAATATTCTTACCCGGATGTTAAACAATAATAACACAAAGACAAAAAAGGAACCTGTCTCGAGTGAGATCAATGCTATGTAAAAGTGGTTAACTTTCTTGAATTTCAAATAAGTTAGATAATGTGTTTCCAAGTACAGGGCCTAGGCCATAAAACTTTTCTCAGACAAATGTTTTACTCAACAGTAAGATTTTACTCAAATCTTAATTTTCTTCTCATTTTGAGCGTTGTGGACCATAAAGAAATTCTTAGATAAACTCCTTTCTCAAATTCTTAACAGCGAAAATGACCGCCCCCTATGTTTTCGCCTTGAGATAAATATACACTAATGCCACGGTCACCGTCGCCCTTTAAATTTTCGGGACATGTTTAATCCTTTGGCTTTCGGAAACACCATGTTATTTGAGCGATATAGGTTTAGGCGACCAATACTTTTTTTTTCTGTTGGCTTGTTTTGACCATACAACGTTTGATTATATTAACAATAGGGACAGTGTAAATTTAGTCCGGTACATGTTCCCCAGTTATTTATCTTATACAATGTACTCATACTAATTTACTTGCATCTTGAATATCGTTTATTATATACATTATACATATTGTATGTATAAATTACAGGCTTGTGTCATGTATTGGCATTTTACAAATCATCTTTTAATCAGTTTATATATCTATTCCCTTGTTTAAGCCACAAAACGTTTTATACCTCTTGGTTTGTTATCAAATAATTATTCGTAGATTATGGTCAGAATAATGTTCAAACATCGAAGTTAAGTGAATCGGGACATAAATTGAGACATATGTGTTCGACTAGATTTACACTGCCCCTAAACAATCTTACCTCAGTTGAGAAAATTCTTAAATCGTTTTAAGGCCTGCAAGTTTTCACTTTTTACTCAGATGAGTAAAATATTAATTTTTGAAAATAAAATTTGTCTCAGAATGTTCGTTGTTTATGCTCTGGGACTCGGACTGAGTAAAATTAAAATATATTCAACATAATTATATGATAACGTCTTGTTAATGGCACCTTACCAGACTTTGTTGCGTTGCAAATCGATGTATCGAAGCCAGCTTGCACTGATGTGAAAAGACAGATCATAAGACTACACACTGTACTAACAAAAACATCGTTCATGATGTGCCTGTCAAAAATGAAATAATTACTGATGATACAATCGGGTAACAATTATAAGGTGTCATGAAAGAGAAAAATAATACCAGTGGTGTTAAATGTGGACAATTTTCAATATTCAAGCGACAGTTTATTTGGATTTCATTTGTGCTTTCTGTTAAATACCACCTGCCTCAGTGGTTAGAGTATCGCAATTTACAATCGAGTCTCTCACCTCTTGTCAGCTCAGGTTCGACCCAGCTAGAACCTAAGCCGATTTTGTGAGAACGTTCGCCGTTTTACCAGGGGAAGGCTGGTGATCTCTCCCTGTGTATATTGTACCCTGGTTCTCTCCTCCACCATTACAAACTGGCCGCCATCATATAATCCCATAATCGTTAAATGTGGCGTATACCACCGAAGAAACAGACGTACAAAGACAATATTCAAAGCATTATCTGTGTTATGACAAATAGAAATCTAACTTTCGCATAATCTCGTCTTCGTCAAGTAAGTGGCAAAGATTAAGATTAATTCCTTAAAAAGAATATCCGACTTTATGTAAATTTACATTTAAAGAAAGGTGTTGGCAATCAATATACCTTTCTATAGTATATATCTTGTCATCAACAGACTTCTTCAAGTTTTACAAAAAATAAATATATGAAAAACTAAACGGCAAAAGCTGCCCTCATTCCTACAAACAAATTTCAATGAGCATATATTTATAGAATTATCCATGATCAAGATCAGATTCCAATGATGTTCTAAATTGTCTATTTTATATGACAATATAAAAGAAAATAGAAAGGTAGAGCCCGACCTGGGTAATTGAAAGTAAATTACCAGTGTTTATTCAATCATATCTTGTAACAAATAGCGTTATTGATATCGGCCAATTTGAACGATTTAGACTATGGCACACAGGGTGCACCATTTCTCTTTCAACGCTGGTTTACACATGCGATACCCGTTATGATAGATTATTAATATAACAACAATCGGTGACGTTTACCTTAGTGACCCCTTTATCTAGATTGTAAAATGTCAATACGTGTATTGATAACAAATAGCTGATAAAATGTCACAAGGGCGTCGTTTCCTACAATGACTTATTTGTAAAAAAGTTTCAAATAAGTTCACATTTTCCGCTAATCAATAGCCAATCATTACATACACTATGGCTACAGGGCGGAATTTGCAACACTGAGAACATGACTACAACATCAAAAGACATGAATTAAAAAGCCATATGGCTGTTATCATATCCATTCACCTCTTTGTATGGAAATATGTATCTAACATGTTCTAGATAGCTATTTTAATATAATGAAACTTAAATTTAGAAACAAATTGGTTCCCTGAGTGAACACAACTATACCTATGCCCGGGAACATGAAAATCTATAAGAATCCCCGTGGGAAATCTTATTGTATGGCCAGTTTTCCCCTTTGATAATTGGATTCCCTCATGAAATTATCATTGTATTGAACATTTTGTCAATTGTCTCATTTCATTCCTTTAATTGAAAACAATATATATTCCCTTTTCAACAAAACTTAAATGTTTGACTTGGTTAATTTCATATACAACATCCCATTACATTACATAGGTAAAATGTGTTTAGTATTCAAACCAAAACTACTCATTCCACTTTATTACATAAAGCGTAAGTTTATTTTACAACAGCCATGGTATGTATTTCTAATATTCAAGTACATTTACGCGGAAAAAGTATGAATCTCCGAGAACTATCATTAAACTAAACCAAATTTGTGATGCGAAACTTACTAGAGAGAAATAATGCTACAAGTGGAACATTGTTTTATGAAAATAATAAAGTCAAATTTGTTGATAAGCAAAATGTAAGACGCCAAGGTACGACACTGGATGTGAAAAGATTCGGATGAAATTGAAATTGTATACAGTGACAGTTTAATTACTAATCACTCTGTGAAAGAGGAGGTTCTAAATATGAAAAATCCGTACAGGCTGCTCAACTTTGGCCGGAATTTCGACACATCCTATTTTGACATAATATAATTCATGTGTATTAGCATAAACTTTTCTGTAATTATTTACATAATAATGAATACATAGTATAACTTTTAATGGTATGTGTTCATATATTTGACCTTGCTACCTCATAGACAGAAGGCTTACATTTTATCTTTTAAGCGTTGTCCCACTTTATACAAACATCTCGGAAACATATTCTGATTGGTTAAACGACAGTGAAATCGTTTACGGTGATGTTTTTATTTGTGCAATATAGAAACTATTCTTAAATAACGTTTTACTTGATATGGTATTTTTCTAGTTCTGTTTTAGATACCTCTAATAAGATATTCAGTAAACGAATTGTACCTTTGACCATTGACACATTGAGTCTCATCCTTTATAATTCGGTAAATCCATTACGTAGACTCCGCTTTCAATACTTCAGTTCAACAAAATTGTTTCGTAAAAAGGTGAACAAATACTTATTCTTACCTTCAAGTCATTTATTTTCGTGAACAAATTTGTATCATAATAAATAAATCCGAATGTATGTATCCACATACAATTGTAGTTCATGGGACGTAGATACGGGTTATCATGTATATGATCAAATACAAATAACGCACTTGTTATCAGATCGGGTATGGTGTGCAACTTCATGTTATCAAATCTCTCACAAGTTTTATTAGATAACTGTCTGTTGTTAGCACATTATCAGCATTCAGTGTTTAAGACAGTTTGACATTACCGTCCCTGTTAATAAGCTGTAACACCCAAATGTTCGCATTTTAACTGACTATACTCTGTTTGAAATATTGACTTACGAGTTAAGACTATGTTTTGTATAACCTACAAACATCGCTAAAAAATAAACACTGATAAGTCCGACAACAACAGTTCCAAAGTCCATTCTACTACTTCAGTGAGAAAGAATGTAATCAAAATAATAATATTATAATATTATTATAAATTATTATTATTATTATTATTATTATTATCATTATTATTCTATGATCCTAGAGTCAGAAAACCTGATTGGTAAGCTTGTATGACATTCATCTTATATGGTATTTATCCAGAAAAGTCGGTTGGAAAAGATAAATTTTCACTGCTTTACATTAGAAAATAATTTATAGTTTTTATAGTATTCAATAAACGATTACATCAAATGTTACAGAGCTCGTCTTTTGACATCACTGTTTACGAATGTATTGGCAAAAGAATAAAATTCATTTCACTTCGAGATAGACTATTACTTTTTGGTTCAACTGTGTTAGACAACTGACAGAGATAACAATTGTTTGACACAGACATAAAGCCAGACGAGCAAGTAGATAGATAGTAAGAAAGAAAGAAAGAAAGAAAGAAAGACAGATATTGATAGATAGATAGATAGATAGATAGATAGATAGATGGAAATTTCGATATATAGAAAGTTCGAAATGTAAACAGATAGGTATTATCAAACTAAAGCAGAATACAATGTACCTTGTTTATTTTGTTTGTACATGATAAATACATAAAACAAAGCAATCGGTTTGATGTATTTGTTTATGTTTTTCTGATGTATATTTTCAAACATACAAAAATACAAATGAAAATACATGACTCATAATCGAAATGATTATGTAAACGCATGACAGTCAGTTGATATGATTATCGAATTATGGTTTATGGTGAGTTCCGAGTGTGTCTTATCTGAATGACTTAAACAAATTATTTCATTTTTAGAGTCGTTGTTTGAATTTTACAAGTTTTTGATAATTCAGAGAAGTACACAATGACAACTTTGATTATTATGTATATTTTTCTCAGATCTAGACCTCTTCTTCAAAAACCTTTTTCGTTTTTGTTGCCTCCGTTTGTCCTTCTTTTCTAATTTTTCTTCGTCGTCGTTTTGTACCTCCGTGCCCGAAGAAGTGTCTTCCTGTTTATCAAAGTCTACAGGAAGATTACCATACTTGTCTTCCATTGTATGTAAATAGGGATATAATCCAGTCAGGTAATCACACGTCTCATTCTGCCCGTAAATGTACGCGTAATGTAGGACGGTCTTCATGTCGTTACTAACTCTGTATATACTTTTGGAATCTTTTTGTTCTAACATCTTTAATATACTTATTTTTCCGAACATGCCAGCATAGTGCGCTACAGATAACCCATTTATGTCCCTTATATCGAGGAGACGTGGATATTTATCAATCAAAAAGTCAAACATGTCACACTTCTCTTGTTCTACTGCCACGTGTAGAACCGTCATGCCTTTTATTGTAGGCGATTCTACATGTAGTCCAAAGTTTACAATTGACTGAAATATTTCGGGGTTTCCTCCCTCGACAGCAAAGTGAAGAGCACCCCAACCGCGTGTGTCTTCTGTTAACAAAAGGGGAGGTGACTCGGTCCACAAGTACTTACACATCTCAAATTTCGCGTTATTACAGGCGACATGCATGACGGTTAAATCATCACTGGTCGTCTGCATCATGTCGACATTTAATTCAGTTAGCAACTTCATTATTTCCACATTTCCGCCTTGAGCAATAGAGTGAATTGGGTACCATCCATAATGATCGGCTATACCTAATAATTCGCTGTAATCCTTAATCAAAAGAGTACTGATATCTAAGTGGCCATGTGCGCAAGCGATGTGTAATATCGTATAACCTTCTGGTGTTTGTTTATAAATATCTAATCCGAGTTCTAGCAACAGTTTTAAAATATCCAGAGATCCACCATAACACGCATGTGCAGATATTGGCCAACCTTTTTTGTCGGTGGCATTAACATTCCGTATCTTTGATTTTAGTTTCAACGCTGATGGAAAATTTGCACTGCGACAGGCCTGAAGAAATTCTGGAAACACATTGTTGGATTCTAAAACTTTCACGTCTACGGGATAGTCAATAACTGTTTCAGTTATCCGATTTTCATCTGGAAAAGAAATGTTTCCTCAGTCAAAATGGTAATGATGAGCATTATACTTTTATATGTTTATTATTATTATTATTATGTTTACTCCATGTTACCAGTCATACAACAACATAATAAATACATTAGATCAGACTACAGTTTAGAAGAAGATTTTAAATTTATATCAAAATGGACATTTTTTCACACATCCACTCATTTCTGTTCACGATGGTAGAAGTATGAATCATTTAGGTAATTTTGTCATAAGTATTCACACGGTCATTATATTTTGCCATCCAGTGTCAAATTATGAATTTTGTTGTTATTTTTAAAGATACAACTTCTGATAAATAAAAATAAAATCTAGGGTTTTTTTTCAATTCCAGTCCAGATATATAAGGTTTTTTCCATTAAAAGCATTAGTAGATTAATCAATGTCTTTAAACTAATAGTTTTCCAAGAATTATATTCTGATTTTTGAGTAATATTATGAAAAAACTTGTTCATTTATATAAGCACTAAAACCATTCAATAAGGAAGGTACACAGAACATTCACAAAAAGATGACAAATATTTTCTATTTATGCATTACAAAAACTACGCAAATCTTATAACCAATCTTTTTCACATAGAAATTTGTTGCCAAACTTCTATGAAACACTGGACCCATTGTAATTTTGTCTCTATAATGATATGAAATGGTATCGTGTGATTATTTGGCTACAACTTATTATCCACAGTAATATCTAATAGATTTTCCGATTTAAGTCGATGCACATAATATTGATATCTAATGAAGACAACCAAATTACAAACCTAGATCAACGATTTTGTTAGCGACTTGTTTCTTTCTTTTTCAACGTTTTATCTCGAACATGTCAACCTTAGTTTTATTAACAATAAATCAGCGCTGTTCAGAGTTTCTTACCCCAAACTCGACAGTTTTGCTTTCAGTTATATGGTGACGGACAATGTTTAATGAAAGAAGATAAACCCTGTTTACAATGTACCCGGGAATAAAGTACCCGCTAGTAAACTGGCAGACTTGAGGTGAGACACTTAATAGTTTAGGACATGGGGTTCTAACCAAACGTCCAGGATTGTCCCTGGTATTTGTAGAAGGAATTCATATGCAAATTTGAAATGAGCGATTTCTTTGTAAGGGAGGTAACTCCTACGGAAAACTAGGTAGGTTTATCATATTGGTAACCCGCTGTATTAAAATGATAGCAATATTCTATAACACAAAGAATCTAACGTAATCAATGCAGTTATAACATTATTCTATTCTAATATTTTCTGTATATATTTTTTTCTTCTTAATCAAGGTCAAAATCATTCAATAAAAGACTGTAATATGTGTATTCTAGACAAAGAATGTATCCTATTTTGCGATTTTCTATAAAATAAGAATAACGGAACAAAATCAAAAGCATGTTTCTTCATTATATGTTAGTGTACTATCCACGTAATATTGCAAAATGAGACTGGATACGAATTTAATAGAGACCCTCGTGGTCGAGTGGATAGGACATTGAACTTTTAAATACAACGAAGTTTTTCACCTCTCATTAGCGTAGTTAGAATTCTGCTTGTACTTTAGATGGTTATGTGAAAAAAGTATGATTATTCAAAGGTAACATAGTCATCTTTTTACATTGGTTACTCTTAGACAGATTTGGCTATGCATTTAGATTTATCATTTGGCCTTGTATTATACTATGTTCCCTTTAAAAATTCTATTTAAAATTGGAGCTCAACTGATGAAGTATAATTCACAGAAATGATCGTCTTGAGCATTATCACTTTGGTATTATGTTTATATTATTTATTGTGTCCTTGTATCATTTGTGTCGTTTATCCCTCCAACATTAAAGCCTGACTGTAAAAAAAAAAAAAAAAAAAAAAAAAAACAGAAAAAAATTATGGTGTAGCGCCTAACAGGGTCTTCTTGTCTGTACATTTGTACATTTCATATAGTCGTCTAACTAGATTTATTGTTTGTTTGTTTACTGTTGTTTAACGTCACACTGAAGAATCTTTCACTCATATGGAGATGTCACCAAATACCGGTGACGGGCTTCAAGTTTTGGCCTATGCTCAGCACTTCCGGCCATTGAGCAGTGAGGGTTCTTTAAGGTGCCGACACCTACTGTGACACGGCACCTCGGTTTTTACTGCCTCAGTCAGTAAGGACAGGAAACCAACCTGCCAACGAATGACTCAAACTCACGACCTCACGATCAATAGTCGAGCGCGCTGCCGATTGAGCCAAGCCGGTTCTCTAACTAAAATTATTAAAGACTAAAAGGCGTGTCCAGCAAAATTCGTCATTGTGTCCATCAAATATCAAAACACGTGTTCTTGTTTAAGTTTTAACTTATATATACTTGTTTAGGAAAAAATAAGACCGACGGACCTCCCGAGTCACGGCGGGTGTGGCACATAAAAGAACCGTCTTTGTACTTGACCTCGGTCCATAATACAGATCAAAAGTTTGGCACTTCACCCAAATCGTAAATTCGGTGACATCTCCTCTTCAATTGAAATTTA
The DNA here is from genome assembly GCA_030159075.1 of Atrina japonica. Lineage (NCBI taxonomy): Eukaryota > Metazoa > Mollusca > Bivalvia > Pterioida > Pinnidae > Atrina > Atrina japonica. The sequence continues at coordinate 529,036 of BROG01000061.1, read as the reverse complement.
TTGGCGGAATGGGTAAAAACAAGTAAACCACAACAAAAGTAATAGAAATTTAAGGTTTTTTTTTTCAATTTGGTTGATATAAATTACAGGACTCAAGCATGGTTAGTATCATCTTAATGACACTATTTATTGGATAAATTAAATAAACTCACTGATGTTTTTTAACCGTGGGATTACATAATACTCTGAAATTTTATTTACCTTTGGGCTTTTTAACATCGCCATTGTAGTGGACGAAATCAAATTCGTAATTGCTAGACTTCTTTGAAGATGTGTGGTTCTTGGTTTTGTTTGAAACTGCACTAGCGATGACCCCATTGACCTCTGTATCCGAATCGACATATTCGATCTTGTCGAAGTCAGACGTCATCATCACAGTATCTCGTTTTACATATCATCTTTCCATGTCAATGACCTTGACCTCGATCAGCTTGTTTGAACTGTATCAGAACACCATATTTCTGATTTTGCACCCTGTGAATATAATCAGATAAAGTAAATATATATTCAAAGTTATTAGGTATAATATTAATTAATGAAATATTCCATTTATAGTTTTTATAACATTGTGCTAATGAATAAATATATATATATATATATATATATTCATTAATATACATGATATATACCTATTAACCTTTATTGCGAATAATATTATCATACATTTAAAAGCCATTCATATAAGAATTTAATTACCAAAATACACGCATACATATGCATACACGAAAATAGAATGACTTGTAGATATATGTCGGTCAGAACAAGATTTAAAAATGGTTTATCTAACATATGAAAGAAAACAAAATATCCAGAAGTTAATCTGGAAGTACAAAAAAAAAGTATTTAGTTCTTCTGCGTATACTTACTTTCAAGCATAATTTGGCCTTTAAATCTAATTTAAATGTAATGGAATTATTTTGAACTCCTGTTTACAATGTGTATATACAAAGCATGTGTATATATATACATATATCATGGCCTTTAAAATCTACAGACATGCCATAATAAATTGAATTTATAGAACATATCATTTAGTTAAGTGTTAATTTCGAACTGAAACATAACAGTGCGGTTTCACATAAATATAATAGAAACAATTTCTCTAAAAATATCAAAGATATATAATCCTCGCACGATAATTTTATACTGTCATATCCTCCCAATTCGACACTTATATTTTGTCGCATTATTAACAAGAAATAATTCAAACCAAGTAAAAACAGTCACCTCACCTAATTATCCAGAATGTAATGAAAGTACAGTTTAAATGCCATTCAAGGATTCTATAGTTTCCGAGTTTTGTTTTTCAAAATTTCACAATAATATAGACAAATTACCTATGTACAATGACGTTGAATCAAATTCTTCGTTCCTACACTGTTTTCATTCTGCAAAATTATGATTCCTCATATGTGATTGATTTATCTCATGACGTAATGCTTTGATCTCCCAATGACACCGCAAAGACCAGAGTACAGTGTGGTGTTAATTATATAAAGAAGAAATGCTTTGCTGAATTTTGTCAAAGGAGTGAACGAACTTTGTGTTCGACTCTAAGGATTATCACAATCGGTTTATGTCCCACATGAATATAAAGAAATATTCGAAGCAACAATACTGAAACAGTAAAGTATGAACACCAATCTTGCGCTGAGTCACGCGTGACAATCAATGCTTTGGGGATATTTAAATTTAAATCATGTGTATTCGATCTATTGTTTGGGGTCATTTATCTTCAAACAGAAGTGTTCTCTGACACACAAACAACTTTCTGTTTGCTTAAACAGACAATATAATTGCAGAAATTCGATTATAATTGAAATAAATTCAATTGTTTTGTCTAGCATTTTTTATATATTTATGAATATTTAACAGCATGTATATGTCTTATCTCGTTAAGCAATTATTATTCGTACATTTTGTAATTCAAGAGAAATTTCAAAGTTAAAACCTTGATAGGATTGTGTGTCTTCGGGATTTAACCAACAATGATTTAATGCTTTACCAAAATTACGTTTCGTTGAAATGTAAGAAAAATATATCATTGCAATATATCGGAACCATGTTTTCACTAGGTTTATGTAATTGTTTGTTTGTTTGTTTGTTTATTGTTGTAAGTCTCGCCAATAATATATCACTTATATGAATTTGTAATCAGATTTAACTGAAGTGCCACATATTTTGACCTGTGTTATGGACTGAAGCCAAAGCAGTGATAGTTCGTGATTCAAACACCGCGACTTTCACTTTGCATGCAGAATCGAACTCAGGACCCTCCGTTTGCAATTCATACACTCTACATCATAAAGGTCCGCAACTTCAGAAGACGGTTGTTGTTCTTACAAATGGACAATATGCGTAACTGCAAAAACAGACAAAATGTAAAATGTCAAGAACATATAAATTGTAGCTTAAGACTTGACACATTATTAATCTTTTATATGAGACAATATTTATACATTGAAAAGATATGGTGATAAATTGAAATTTGTCTATAATTTGCAATCCTGACATATACATTTCTTATATTGTTCCCATATGTCTGTTTAAAAGTAAATCATGGGTCTCATCTATAGACATAATATATCATTCAGTGGAGTTTAGTGTCATTACAAACTGCGTACTTCGCTATTGCCTATGTTTTATAGGTAGGGTGGTTATGAGATTTCAGTAATATTAATGATTTTATTCATCAGACTAGAAAACGAAAAATTACATTATTGTTTCCAAACCCAACAAATTGTCCTCAAAGACTCTATTTAGATGACCCTTAAGTGACAACAAATGATATTTGTGGACTGAAGGCTGTGTAATTTTATTAAATATAACGGACAGCGAGTAGAAATATACATTAATAAAAGTAATTTCGGCTGATAATATGCTTGCACAGTTTCGTAATTAATCGCTGAACATTGTACCTGACAGTGTGGTAAATAAATGTACAAAAAGGGAAATTTTATGTATTAAAAAGTCGTTTCCTATGAATCTGATAATTGGAACACAAGTAAATCAATATACATGTAGATTAAATTGATAATTTGAAGGTATGTACTACAATAATTCACAAACGTTGTGCTTTGGAATCCAAAATTTATTCTTCTATTGTTCCGGCCCTTAAATTTTGGTGTAGACGCATTTTGTTCCGATACCATGATCTCACTTAATTTTCGTTTGTTTTCTTTTCCAAAATGCACATTGTTACGACAAATATTTCGAAACAACAATAATTTACTGAATAAAATACTTTCCATCATTTAATGAGATACATGATAATAATTCCACAATGAAACGGAACCCAGGACGGAATGGTGAGGTCCGTTTTGTTGCTTCATATTGTTTTACCACGAAATATAATTACTGATACATTAAAGACATCACTGGATGTATAGTAAAATCTATAAAATCTGGCGGGGTGGAGACTTGTGAACCGTTTCATGACCTGGTCGAGTTTAAATTTTAGGTAATAAAGCGTAACATTAAAATTAAACTGACTAGAGTAATCATTCCTATTTGTCACCATACATAAGAAATATTCAGTAAGGAATTAAACGTTTTCGCCATGCAGTTTGTCATAACCGACAACTGAATAGAATCTTCTGTATAATAATCAAAAGCTTACTCAGCTCCGCTGTCTTATGCGAATCGGACAATAAGTGAAGTGTGAATGCAAATGAATGTCAAAACTGCTATAAGTGTTAAACTATGACCTCAAGACCTCTACAAAACCCACATTATTTTCACTTTTTATCAAGCTTGGTGAAGAACTGAATATCACATATTAAACTCAACGGGTATGACAAGGACAAGGATTCGAACTTATATCCCCTTCATGCGTGAGGCTTTACAACTCAGTGATCTGGCAGCCTCCTGAATCACCGAGATAGCAAGAACGATTAAATACAATTAAATGTTTACGCACATGCTTTGGTAAATTGCCCGTACATACTACATCTATGTAATTGCATTTCTTTGTGATGTTGATTTTCAAAACGACATGCAACCTTTTAACGAAAAGTATAAGTTTACGCTGTAAGAGTTATCTTTCTTTGAATATTATTACATATAAAAAATCTCAGATACCAAAGTATAAATCAATAGAATGTCCAGGACATAGATACAAATCCGGTAAAAATGGACAAACACGGACCTCTGGTAACCAAGAGGTGGGATCAGGTGCCATGGAGGAGTAAGCATCCCCTGTCGACCGGTCACATCCGCCGTGAGGTCACAGTCAAGTCCAATGAAATACGTGAGGAGTGAATCCTCGTCACAATTGGTACAGACGTCTCAACAACCGCCAACGAAAAGGCAACTCAACATTTCACTTAGTGAAACAGAGCAACACTCACTCAGTTAAACATTAAACGGCAAATCGTCATCACATAAAATCAGAATTAAATTCTGTCACATTATTTCGTATTTTATTTATTGAACAATGAAATGCAGATATGAAATTTGATTCTACGACTCATATTTACTACATCTCTACTTTTCCCAAATGAAGATATATGCAAATACAAGACTGTATATGTTTACAAGCGCATTTCAGAGTGTGTTTCTCTTTAACTTTATCTGTTTCCAATGATAATGTGTTTTGTAGACGATCAAACCTATATTCTATATCAGACTAATCCAACTATACATGAAGTATATGAATGTATACATGTATATATATATATTATTCACTCTCAGTTCAGTCTATTTGATTAGAAAACTAGCCTAAAGTTAAGTACAATGAAAAATTGTATCCATGCATATACACACACACCGGGGATTAATCGCTGGTAAGTGTTTGTTAAGCGTATTCTGAATAATGCTGCAATGCCTAAACAGCATTCCTGCAGAAAGCTAAACCATGACGTGACACTCACTTTATCTTGTTTTATAATGCCAACGATAGATTTCGAAATCATCACCAGAATAATACTGTCGCTCTTGATATTCAGAATGATATAACATTATTTAGCATTATAAAATGCACAAATGGATACTGAGGTAAGAAATACAAAAGACAATACAGAAACTGTTTAATTCCAGTTCACGGGTTTTCTCTCTCCCGAAACGATCGTTTATTTGTTTTTTTTTACTCAGCGGATCGGAAATGATAGAAACATCAGGACCTGCAAGACAATTCATAATATATAACCTGTATGTATAGCATTAAAATGTATCTACTGTTTCATATATTCACGGATTTATCAACACTTTGGAAATTACAGTGTACAGTATATAATTAGGGTGAATGTTGAGTTGGACAAACATAAACAACTGGGGGACCTGATTTGGGACCAGTTGCAGTTGAAAAAAGGCATCCCATGGTACATGGTCTTACATTGCGTCACATCGTATTGAAGATTCAACAACTCTTCTGGAACAAGTAACTTAACATGCCATCTACTGAAACATGACAAATTCAATCATGTTCATTATATCGACCATACAATTTGCAAACTGTTGATCTTAAATGCGATTCATCACATTCATAATCACTATTTGGGCCTCCGTAGTCGAATTGTTACAGCACGATGTCTCTCACCTCCTGTAAGCCCAGTTCTTCCCGGGTACATTGAAACCGGATTTGTCATCCACCATTCAATACTGGCCGTCTCAACATAACTTAAATATTAATGTGTATGGCGTAAAACAACATTTAAATGTAGAAACAAACATACTCACTTTTAAACTTTTTTTCTCTGTATATGACATGGTCTTACATTGTACAGGACCATGCATTTCGATTATTTCAGAGACTTTAACACAAATACGGATGCCAAAATAGTATTACTACTTATATAGCATGCATGGAGAGCTGATATCATCACGTGTTCATATATTTTTGCCCACGCTTACATCAAATATAGTGACAAAATACAAATTACGTGCCCTTGATTTTGCGGTCAGAATGACTGCTAACATAATTCTATTGAGTCGAATTTATTCTACCTTTAATATCATCCTACACAGTAATTTAGATATTCAGTAGCATTCCCACTTTGTTAATGAGACCCATGGTTATGAATAATAAAAACAGGCAGCAAATTGTGAAAATTTTACTGTCTGACATCAAAAACAAAATGCTTTATATCACTATGAATTATTGATTGAATTTCAAGTGGGAAACCTTGAATTTCCAACAAACGTTATGCAGAACTTACTTAAAATCCAAAGAGACACAACAAAACATGTTATATTGAGACGTGGTCGACCTTCGGAGGCTATAACGAATGGATATCATTATGGATGCTGCAACAACTAACTTCGAGATTTAAATTAGACAACAAATTGATTTAACAAACTGACATGAAGATGGCGACGTGGATGATGTTTTTTGTGCCCATTAAATGCCGTTGTAATAAAAACATGCGATTGCAAAACATTTTAATTCCTTGCACGAAATGAAATACCATATCGTTTATATTTCACAAATGATCCGATATGCTAGGGCGTGTACAACATATGAAGATTTCATATACAGAGGTAAACTACTCGCTGACTAATTATTGACACAGGGATATTAAAAAACCGCGTTTAATGTCAACGTTCCGCAAATTTTATGGTCGGTGTAATAGTCTTGTTTGCGATTACTCTGTTTCACTAAGTGAAATGTTGAGTTGCCTTTTCGTTAGTGGTTGTTGAGACGTCTGTACCAATTGTGACGAGGATTCACTCCTCACGTATTTCATTGGACTTGACTGTGGACTCACGGCGGGTGTGACTGGTCGACAGGGGATGCTTACTCCTCCATGACACCTGATCCCACCTCTTGGTTTCCAGAGGTCTGTGTTTGTCCATTTTTTACCGGATTTGTATCTATGTCCTGGACATTCTATTGATTTATACTTTGGTATCTGAGATTTTTTATATATTGTATCGTCTACTGTGTGGCTACAAAAGTACTAGTGTGTCCCAGTATCAGTTCTTGAGAATGTTGTAAGGGGCATAATTATGTACTATTTTTCTAATCACATCCCAAACGCATCATCGTAAATTATATATAGTGTTGTGTTACGTCTCGTCAAGATTCGTTCACGGAAACACGAACATCACCTGCTATAAGTGACTTAAGATAGATTATATAAATGCAGTGACGATTACACAGAAACGTGGTAAGTCTCATTCGAAGTTGAAGTAGAAATGTCCAAGCGGTTTGCAAATAAATAGTCACTAATGAAACCGATACTGATAATTGAGTTCGACAGATGTTTGCTTCCGATTAAAATGTTATGTCAATGGACCGACGCAGAAGTTTATAGAGGAAGGATTTCAAACCATAAAGGTGTTTAAACGTATAGGATCAACAAAATACATTGTTATACTGAATTAAATTGTCAATGCAAAATTGTCATCTTTGGTGATGCAGCAATTATCGATTATTCATTCTTACACATGGGATGCGCAGTTTTAATTACTACCGGCTGAATAATAGATGTAAAATATCAATGGTTTCGACATTTGAAATTTCAAATTGTGAAATACGATAAATACAATTTGTTTGTTATATTCTTTTATTCACCATAAAAAAAACTAGAGATGAGAGGAACTCTAAAAGGAATCAGAGATTTATTAAAACCAAAGCTTGTTCGTTCAGAAAGTTCAACATTGAAAACTATCGAATTGCCATGCTTTTAAACGCACGTCGATATTAAATCAACAATGTAAAATAAATGAGTACAGATATAAAAGTATTAGTTCCGGCATATATAAAAGGTTTTGAAGGTGATTTATCAGCGCAATATCAATAGATGTCTTTCTGTTACATTATGGCATATGCATATAATCTTAGATATCCAGAGGTCCAAGTTTGTCCAATATTCACCTGATTCGTATCTTTGTCCCGGACATACTAAAGATTTATACAGTAAAACCTGCTATAGCGGCCACCTGTATATAAGGGTTACTTGTTTATAAAGGCCAGTTTTTTTTCAAGGCTCTTGACTGCATACTTCAACTAAATTGAAACTGTGTATAAAGTTCAATATTTTCTTATCCCTTTGGTGGCCCCTCTATACAGGTTTCACTGTACTTTTGTATCTGAGAATCTTTATATTAATTTAATCGAATTTAAACTGTAACATTACGCGGCGATATAATACGCAATGCATGCTACAGGGACATTGATACATGCATTTATTTGATTATATTATCTCACTGAGCTGGTTACATAGCAGACTATTTAGTTATGTCAATGTGATAAGTTGTGTTTAATTTTTATTATTGGCATATTGAGCGATTGAACGTGGTACTTTAATTCTGTTTAGCTTATAATGTGAGGAGAGTCGCGACCTAATGTCAAAAATGGTAAATACAACGCATTTTCATAACAAATTGTGTAGAAACTTTTTTCCGTTACACATGCAATTTTTCAAGGACTCACAAAATTGAGATTTATTTCATAGAAACAGGCGACAGATTCCGTCAAATTGCACTTCTGCATTCACCAAACTTTTAAATTGTCTTTTGATAATATATGACAAGTATTCCACGAAAGATCAAATATTGGTCCTACTTTCTTGGCTGTTGGTTTTATTGTTGTTTAATGTCCCAATCAAAAATCTTTTACTCATATGGAGACGTCACCAGTGCCGCGGAAGGGCTTCATAGTTTGACCTAAGCTCGGTACTTACCGTCATTGAGCAGTGAGGGTTCTTTAACGTGCCAACACCTACTGTGACACGTGACCTCGAATTTTACTGTCTCATCCGAAGGACAGGAATCAGACCTGCCGCCTGGTGGACTCGAACTCACGACGTCACGACCAAGAGTCGAGCACGCAACAGACTTAGCCAGGCTGACTCACTTTCTTGGTCTTTGACTCAATTAAATACTTAAACGGTTCATATATATATATATATATACATACATATATATATATATATATATATATATATATATATAAATATATATATATATATATATATATATATATATATATATATATATATATAAGAGTTCTAGAATGTTACTTTATGTCTTGTTGGATTCTGTCAGAAACAATTATTATTATTCTCTCTTTGAGATTCCGTGAAATGATTTTTGAATAGTGTTTTACGCCACACTCATAAATTTTTCCGATATATGTTTTGGGAAGAAAACTTTGTCACAATACAGCTCATGGCTATGAATCATAAAGGGCCTCCGTGGCAGAGTGGCTAGAGCCTCGCGATTTCAACCACGAGGTCTCTCACACCTCTGTCCAGGTTCGAGTGCCGCCGGAACCTAAACTGATTTTTGTGAGAAAAATAATGCCAGTTTACTTGCCGAAGAACTTTGGTGTATAGTGACCAGGTTCTCTCCCCCACAAATAAAAAATGGCCAACATAATATAACTGAAAACAAAAATTGTGTGTGGCGTAAAATTCCATTCAAATTCAAATTGAAAAAAAAATGTGAAATATTCACTGCCTGACCCCAAAGACAAATTCTTGTGTCACAATGAATTATTGATTGAATGTCAAGTGGAAGTCCTTAAATTTCGAGTAAACTTGATACAGTTCTCACTTAAAGAGAAACCCAAACACTGTATACAACTTTTCAAAAATTGTTAGTTTATAATGCACAAATGCATTTGCCGAAAATTTTAAGTAAATCCAATGTCTCGTTGCAGAGATATTTAGCAAACAGTAGTCAAGTGGCAAGCCACGGGCCATTATAGCTCGTATTACAAACTATCATGTTCGCCATCAAGTGATCCGCGACAGCCGGACACTCCGTAATATTCCAGGTATGAGAACCGTCTCCGTCAACAAGAACTTACCAAAACCCGTGGTTGGCCTACCAATGCAGAGAACACATCACGAAAAGGAAGGCAAAGAGTTCGTTCGTGTGGGACGGCAAAATATTTGTTGTGGACAATTCTGACAGGAAACACCATGTCACAAACTCAGATCACCTCCTGGAGGTCAATAAAACCCATTGGTTGTGATACATGATTATCCAAATATAAATTCTGTCGACCACGTCTATATGTTTATAAACACAGTGTCACATAATTATGTTGGTTGTGCTTCAGACTTTTGACCTGCGCAACCCGCTTATCACGTGTTATCTACATGACCTGACAGCCCAGGTCGATCCATTATTGTACTTGATCTTCTTTAAATATACATGTATCATAACTAACTAACTGAATATTTGCCTTTCTAACAAATACCTCAATCCTTTTGAATAAATGGTATATCTATCATTTTATTATTAAAATGCTTCATTTGCAGAAATTTGTATAAACTGTAAATGATTTCAGTTGTGCTGACACCATAGTATTATTATTATCAGCGATATATGGGCCTAAGCTAGTAGGCTTTATGCACCGCCTTTATAACCCAACAAACATTCACCAAACCAACGAATTTCCACTATACTTCATTTTCTTTACAGTGCATCTTCCTTAAATTGTAAACAATCTCAGTGTGATTATTCCACTATATTATTCGTATCCAATGATCATTTACCAAACCAATAATGTCCACTATGCTTACGTAGGCTACGTTGATCCATTACCATCTTTTAGTATCAATTTTTCCATTTGTTGTTGTTGTTGTTGTTTTTCTTTTTATATATAATGTATCATATTGAAACTGTAAACAATTTCAGGTGTGATTACACCTTTACATCGTTATGAACCGTTCGTTCCTATTATCCAATGAATGTTTGCCAATCCCCAAAAATTTCACTTTACATTAGTAAATTGTCTAGTTATACCATCTATAATAGAAAGTTTTCATATGTATATGATATAGCACGTTTAACATTTAAGCAATGTTAATTCTTACACTTATATTTGTGTACATTCATGTATCCACTTTAAGAAGAGTATATCCATCTTTTTCTACATTTTTTTGTTTTCTTGTATTCCTCTTGTACATATATTTGATGTTTAAGTTTTTTTGTATCAACAATCCTGGTGTTACTCTTTGTTGTTTTCTGTGGCGAATTATATCAACTTTTGTTTTGTCTACAAACTTCCCAACTATTTTACCTATAATGGCATACTACTATGTTATCCAAAACTGTTCTGTTACATAATGAACGTCTCAAATTCGGTGTATAGAGCTAGGGTAGGTATTTTCAATAAAAGGATGTGTTGTACAACGATGTGTATTTGTCTTGATATTTCTAGAACACTTGTTTTTGCATGTAACATATCTTATATATTTTTCATAATGATTTTAATTACTTGCGGTGATATTGAAACAAATCCAAGCCTCTCCTTCGATACACGATCATCGGATTATACTACTGAAAATTCTAAATTATCAAGTTTCTTCTCTTTCATATCACTTTTGCATTTTGAAGCCTAAAATAGATATCAAAGAAGCAAATATAAACGAATTTGATATTATCTGCTTTACTGAAAGCTGGCTTACCCGATCCGTGGCTACAAATGATATACATTTGACAGGACTTGGGACCCTTTTATACTGACCGACCTGGTGGAAGAGTCATCGTTTATTGTAAAGAACACTTAACAGGTAAGAGACGGACGGACTTAGAGCTTATTGGTATTGAATATGTAGGGATACAATTCCAATTGGAAAACGAAATATATTTACTAGGTACATTTTACAGGCCTCCTAATAGTAACAGTCATCTATGGAATATTATTGAATAATCAATTGAAATGGCAAATGATACTACAATTATAAATGTTTTTTATAACAGGATACTTTAATGAAAATCAGTTGTGTACAAAAGAAACCAGAATTAAAAATATAACTAGCAAGTTTAATTTATCTGAACTTACGTGCATCCCAGAAACTACATCAACTCTTATAACCCACCTGATAACTAATAATCCTAATAACATTCTATATAGTGCTGCAGTTCGTGAACCCTTTCTAGATGTAAATAGCCGATATCATCGACCTATTGTTTCTCTAATTAACTCTAAAAAAATTAAAACCCCATGTATAATATAGGAAAATTTGGCTGTATCAACAAGGTGATTATATTAAGTATGGAAAAAAACTGGGATAATTTGGCTGTATTTAAAAATCGTAAAGAGTGATGTAAAATTTTAAGTATGGCACGAGACAAAATAAACTTGTGGAAAATAACAAATTGAGTAAAGACTAGTGGAAACTAGTAAAAGAAATTTCTAAAATATCTACCCAAAATACAGGAATAAACGTTTTGCTTTCTCGGAATGGGGCAAATGTCACAGATGACCAAGAAAAGGCAAGTCTCTTAAATATTTTTTTGCATCCCAATCTATCATAGATGATATAAACTTACATTTGCAGCCTCTTCAAAATTTAAGTGTTATATCCACACAAACTCTTGACGAAATAGAAGTTACCCTCGAAAACGTGGCACGCATTTTAAACAATTTAGACATAAATAAAGCTGTGGGTCCTGATAAACTTAGTTCCATGTTACTTAAGGAAGCCTCAAAAGAACTATCTTTACCTTTAGATTTAACTTATGTTATGCTAAAAATATATCCTGAAAGTAGGAAATTAGCAAAGGTAGTACCAGTCTTCAAGAAAGGTGATCCTAAGTTAGTTACTAATTATAGACCAATTTCGTTGCTTTCAATAGTAAGTAAGGTATTTGAAAAATATGTAGAGAAATATATACATAATTTCATTAACAAAAACAATTTATCTCAACACCAATCGGGCTTTCGTGCAGGTGATTCAATAATTAACCAACTATTATATATATATATATATATAATATATCTATATATAATATATATATATAATATCATTATATATTATATATATTATCTATATAATATTCGATGAGTTTTCCATCGTGTAAAGAGATATAGTATATTATTTATATTAGTAAAGCCTTCGACAGAGTTTGACATTATGGGCTACTTTTCAAAATTGAAAAACTTGGATATACGGGTGCGTTACTCCTTTGCATTAAAAGTTATTTAACTGGGCGTAAACAAAGAGTTGTTACTAATGCAAAATAATCTGATTTAATTGAAATCAATGCAGGTGTCCCCCAGGGATCTATTCTAGACCCCCTATTCTAATTTTTAGTAAATGCCCTAGGTTGTAATATCAAATTATTTCCAGATGTGCTGTAGTTCCCTAAATCAACATCTTTACTTATGAAAGCATGTAAATGATCCACTCTGCACGTGTGGAGAAATTGAATCCACGTCACATTACCTTATACATTGCCCGTTATACACAGCAGAATTACGGTTTGTCAAATTCAATAAATAATTACACTTTGTTCTTTTCGTTGACGAATCAAAACCACTTGAGATATTCTTATTATCAAGAACTAAAAGTAAGATTCTGTTGAAATAGCAAATCTCTTTCGTCAGATTCAAATGTCTAGTTGTAATAGCCATTTATCTGAATTCGCCATTCCAAATTTTTAATTTTAATTTCAATGTCAAACAACTTTTTTACCCTTCCCTAATCCAACTTAGTCTTTCCAGTGTAGTATATTTATATTCTCTCTCTCTCTCTCTCTCTCTCTCTCTCTCTCTCTCTCTCTCTCTCTCTCTCTCTTATATATAGTTTTTGAGGTTCACTTTAAAATTCCAAACAGACACGAAACAGCATGTTATATTGAGGTATTGTCGACCTTCAGGGGCTTTAATTTTTTAGATATTGTTGATCTTCGGTGGCTACTATGTGACTATAAAAGTACTAGTGTGCACCAGTATCAGTTCTGAATACGGTGTTGTTGACACAATTCTGTATCATTTTTTATATTATATTTCAATCGCATCATCGTGAAAAATATAGATATTTAATTTTTCTTTCTAGCAAATACACACATCACCAGCAATAGGTAAAGTGATTTACATTTTGTTTTATATCAGTGCAGTAACGGATACACAGTACCGGAGACTAATCGAATAATGTAGCGGATGCATTAAACAGCCACAATTGAACCCGATACTGAGAATCAAATCTCTTTCGAGTTAAATGATATGCCACATGTCTGTATAATTTTATAAAGGTGCTGATTTCGAACCTGTAAGGCGTTTAATGAAACTAGGATCAATAAATTAATACTGAAATAACGTTTCACATCACTATAAATTGTCATCTTTTACAGTGTAGCATTGTTTCAAACTGCGAAGAATTCCTATCGGCTGAGTAGAATAATAGAATCTTAGATATTAATGGTTTCTCCATTCAAAAACAAATTGGAAATATGTCAATCAAGATATTGTCATGAACCATAAAACAAGAGCAAAGTCGGAAAACGGATTCAGAAATTTAACAAAACAAAGCTTGTTCGTTAAGAGAGTTCAACATGAAAAATATTGCCATGCTTTTAAACTCATGTCGGTAGTAAATCAAACCATGTAAAATAAATGAGATATATAAATATTAGTTCTGATATATTCATAAGGTTTTAAAGGTGATTTATAATTGGAATATCAATGGCTGTCTCAGGGTCAAATATCCTTCCATGGAATAATCCAATTTTCCCCTTCCCAGTTAAGCCTTATCAAATTAATCTGAACAACTGGAAAAGCCAGACCGTCTGTGTCATTAGCCTACTTTAGGAGAAACCACATGCTGCATCAGGATACGCTCCAAATAAATATGTGTTTTTTTTCTTTGTGTTTTTTCTTTTCTCGTCGTTTTTTTTCTGTTACATTATGTCATATGCAAATAACCTTGGATATCCAGAGGTCCGAATTTGTCCAGTATTCATCAGATTCGTATCCATACCCCGGACATCCTAAACATTTATACACTGTACTTTGGTATCTTAGAATTTTTATATTCATTTGATTGAATTTAAAATTGTAACATTCCGTGGCTATACACACTAGAGGGACATTAAAACATACATTCATTTGATTATATTATCTCATTTAACTGGAAACACAACAGACTATTTAGTTATATCAATATGATACACTGTGTTAAAATTTGATTATTATTGGCAGGTTGAGTGATTGAAGTTGGTATTTTAATTTTGTTTATCTTTTAATGTGAGAAGAGTCGCGACCTAGTGTCAAAAATGCCTGGTAAATATAAGGCAAATATCATCACAAATTGGGTAGGAACCTTTTTTCCATAGCACATGAAACTATTCAAGGACTCACAAAATTGAGATTTACATCGTAGAAACAGATTACAGATTCCGTCAAATTGCACATCTGCATTGACCAATCGTATAAATTGTCTTCTGATAATATATGACAAGTATTCCAGGAAGATCTAATATCAGTCCTACTTTCTTGGTCTTGATTTTTGAATAGTATTTTACGCCACACTCAACAATTTTCCCTTATGTGTTGGTGAGCAGACAAATTTGTCACAATATATCTCATTGGCTATGAATGAAAAGAAGTCTCGCGCTTTGAACCATTGAGTCTCTAACTTCTGGCCAGCGCAGGTTCGAGTCTCACCGGAATCTAAGCCGATTTTAGTGAGAACAATTGCCAGTTTACTTTTCGGAAGGGAACATTGTAACCGGGTTCTCTTCTCTACAAATAAAAATTGGCCGCCATCATATAGCTGACAAAATTGTTGAGTGTGACTTCAAATTCCATTCTAATTCAGAAATGGCTGCAAATTATGAAATATTGACTGTCTGACATCAAAGACAATTTGTGTGTGTCATAATGAATTATTAATTGAATGCCAAACAGAAGTCCTTGAATGTCCTTGAATGAAAATTCCAAAGAGACACAAGAAAGCATGTTATATTGAGACATTGTCGACCTTAGGAAGATATAACTGATGGGTATCATTGTGGATGCTGCATCATTTAACTTCCAAGGTTTTAATTAGACAAAAGTGATCTAACAAATTGACATGAAGATGCGATATTGAAATACTTTTATTTCTTGCACGAAATGAAATACTCAATCTTTGCATCGCCTACTAGTATTGCCAGGATCATTTATGAGTATGATGTAAGGAGAATAATTCTGTAGTATTTTGCTGATCATGTATTCACCGCAACATCGGAAACATCCCCCCCACACACACACACCTATCAATTTAATAAAGTCAACTGTAAAATACAGACCCTGTGTCATTAGCCTGCATAAGGAGAAACTACATTCAGTTAACGCTGAAAATAAATGTTTTATTTTTTTTCTCTCCGTTTTTCTGTTACATTATATATATGCATATTTATTTAATCGATTTTAAAATTGTAAATTTTTGTAACATTACGTGGCGATATAATATGCAATACATGCTAGAGGGACATTGATACATGCATTTATTTGATTATATTATCTCACTAGCTGGTTACACAGCAGACTATTTAGTTTTGTCAATGTGATAATATGTGTTTAATTTTGATTATTGGAAGATTGAGCGATTGAACGTGGTACTTTAATTCTGTTTAGCTTACAATTTGAGATAGTCGTGACCTAATGTCAAAAATGGCATTATGATGTTAAATATAACGCATTATCCTCAGATATTGGGTAGAAACTTTTTCCATTTTACACATGAAATAAGAATCATTCAAGGACTATCGCGGAATAAAATGATGATTTACATCAAAGAAACAGACGACAGATTCCACCAAACTGCACTTTTACATAGGCCAATCGTATAATTTCTTTTCTTTCGATAACATATGACAAGCCCTTCACAAAGATCTAATATTAGTCCGAATATTTTGGTAAATGTCTGAACTTAATTCTTACATGGTTCATAAATATACGAAGAGTATAAGAGAATAGTTATTTGATCTGATTGTGTTCTGTCATACACAATCATTATTATTCACTCTTTGAAATTCCTTGAAATTATGGCGGTTTGGTATAATCTGCAATCAGTGGTGGTCTATTTGTCACAAACTCGCATTCCCGATATTTATTTTGAATATAAACTAGCTTATCAGTCTATATATTCAGTTTGTATTATTGTTTTGTTATGATAATGGTAAAAGTAGGACCAACTCCACTTAAGTTCGTTACTTTGTCCGTAAACGTAGACGTTACTTCAGACGATTGTATTTAGCTGTGTGCTGTTTCAGTTTCACTAAAGGCCTTATACATATGTTTACACATGAACCTACGCGTAGCTGCGTGTGACATTACTATTGTTTTAGAGCAAACGTAGACTCAGACGTACGATTTACGTGTAAGTAGAAAGTAACAAAGCTTATTTTAGTCGTAAGTAACGACCACGTCTACGTACATTTTTATCAACACGTAAAGTTACGACATTTAGTGAAACTGGCCCGGCACCTCTTGTATCTGATACTTACCACACGGTGCTGCGGAGTATATGTAACTTCAAAGCCATATCAAAAATAACATGAGCTGTAAAAGTATTTAAGTTAATATTAAGACACCCTTTACAGGATATCGTTTTTTATATATCCACGGTACCTTGAAATTTTTTCGTAAAGTTATACCGAAGTCATTACATGTTACATGTTGTCGATTGTAAATCTTTATTCTTTAGACATCCGTATCCACTGGGTATACATAACAGTATATCGTACGCAATAGTGAGGATAGTTACTTCATGAAATTCGCACCTGCAAAGAGCACATCTAAAAGATTCAACTACCATCAAAATTTTTATTTTGATTGTAATAGCATTCCGATATTAAAAGATATATACCGCGTATATGTCAATATATATATATATATATATATGTATATAGTGAAATGTTATATTTATAGAGAGAGAGAGATTGAGAGAGGATAGAGAGTGTTTCATTGGAGAGAGAGAGAGAGAGAGAGAGATGCTTTTCATGTGGCAACATAAGATTATATTTTTCCTCATGTAACATGCAAGATTTGTATATATCCTGGACATCCTATTATATATATATATATCTATATATATATGTTATATATATATATATATTCTTTATATATATATATATATATGTATGTCAAAGACTGATATTGAAATGTATTTCACTGACATGTCTCTTGAATTGAAATTCTGTCAGAATTAAAACTTATGAAAAGAAACCAATGTCGACAGTATCCTCGTTTACAGGTTGTCACTTTACAGATATTATGAGAGAGCAACTAAAAAGAACTGACATACGAGAGAGAGAGAGAGAGTACCATGTAACATGCGAGATATATATTTAAATGTCAAAGACTGATATTGAAATATATTTCACTGACATGTCTCTTGAATTGAAATTCCGTCAGAATTAAACCTTATGGAAATGAAGCAATGTCGACAGTATCCACGTCTACAGGTTGTCACTTTGCAGATATTATGTATTAGTTTACGTAATATCGGGCTAGGGTTCGTCATTCCTTATTACTAGTAATCAGCATTTTTATTTTATGTAAAATAATTCTTCAAAGCCAATGCATCAAAACTTGTACTGTAGTCAATTATCTTGCTCACCATAGTAATATATAGTCATAGATCATTATATTTAATGTTATTACATGATCAGGCTTATTTATCACCAGTTTGTTCAGGAGCTAATGCATTTTTATTTTAAGTAATGGAGCTGGAATTAATGATATTACTACATTACCAATTACTGCTAAGTGAAATAAAATAGTTTCTGCATAATCTCCAATTGATATTAAGCTTCATCAAAAGCTAAATGATATTTTCCCCTTGGAGATTCATCAATTGCATTGCTATCACCATGCGTTGGCGTTTCTGAAACAAATACTGTGGTGAACTATTGTTTACCTTAGCAACTATAGTGTACGATACTTAGTATTGTGAACACAAGTTTCTACTTAAGGGTATAAATATGATTACCATATATCATAAAAGCGGTCTTTTTTTTTGTTTTGTTAATTTTTTTTTTAATTTACTATAGATAATATAGTTACTACAACAGTTCAATTTTTACAAACGTAAACTATATTGTTAGTGGTGTATGTCATTTCAGTAATATGAAATATTCGCTTCTTATGTATAAAACAATATCGAATGAGTGTGAGGCATCCTCTTAATTAATTTTGTTAGTAGAGATGATATGAGAAAGCAACCAAAAAGACCTGACGTATGAGAGAGAGAGAGAGAGAGAGAGAGAGAGAGAGA
This sequence comes from Atrina japonica, assembly GCA_030159075.1. NCBI lineage: Eukaryota > Metazoa > Mollusca > Bivalvia > Pterioida > Pinnidae > Atrina > Atrina japonica. The sequence continues at coordinate 510,092 of BROG01000061.1, read as the reverse complement.
GAGAGAGAGAGAGAGAGAGAGAGAGAGAGAGAGAGAGAGAGAGAGAGAGAGAGTACCATGTAACATGCGAGACGTATATATATTTAAATGTCAAAGACTGAGTATCATGTGGCAATATATGATAATATTTTTCTCATATAACATGCGAGATTCTAATTTTAGTTAAGGGAAGTATAAGAAATAATTTCTAATGTCAGAACGACCAGATTTTATTGGTATCTGTTGTGCTTCTGCCAAATACAATTGCCAGTTTAAAGCAGTGAAAAGATTGATTTCTTTTCTTGAAATGACCAAATGTTATTATTTACAAAATTGTCATTCAAATGTTCCGACAACGTATATCGTATTAGGTTCGTTAAGCGTGGAAGAAAGATAGAAAGATAGATAGATAGATAAATAGATAAACATACAATTAGACAGACAGACGGACGGACGGACGGACAGACAGATATATAGATAGATAGATAGATTGATAGATCGATTAATTGCTTGATTGATTTTCACATATTCATACTAAGTACGCCCATTGGTGTTGTCAGTTATCTGTCTCGTATTTCTTTTCTTCTGATTTATGACATATTTCTGTTCTTCAATCTTCTTAAACCCTTTTCATCAGACAATTGTTGTTGTCATACCGATTCCGAGTAGCAAAAGTATGTCATCATTTGATAGATTTAAACACAAAAGGGAAATCAAACAAAATTACAAACTGCAAAATCGATTAGCGCCATTTCAGAGACATTGCAACACAAGACAAAGAATAGGACATAATTTACTAAAACCTCAGATTGTCATTTAGAAGGCGGATGTGAATTATTAAACATAGTTCATCCGTGGTAGGACTGAGGATATGCGGTATTAATAATTCATCTTTAGTTGTATCTGCATAAGAAGTTTATTGATCAAACCCCCAGTCATGTCATATGTTAATAATAACTTGTATCCGTAAGCTAATCAAAAATAATTGCAATCCGGTATTTACTCTCTCGTAGTGATGCTGTGATCTGCAATTTCTACTATATCTTTATATGATATCATGTATTAAATTATAGGTGGACATTTTGTCACCTATGATACTTGTCGCTCGGTATATACTGTGAATGAATAATGAGGATCCTATTATATGGCTCTAGACTCACGATAGGTGTGACATGTCAACAGAGGATGCTTACTCCTTCATGGCACCTGATACCACCTCTGGATTATCAGAGGTCCGTGTTTGTCCAATATTAACCAGATTTGTATATTTACCCTGGATGTCCTGGGATCCGTTTTATCAAGAAGTTATTTGATCTTGAGAGAAAACTTAGGATCGTTTGATCAACGCTACCCTAAGTCATGTCTTAATGTATTTTTGCTTATTTTAAAATAAGATCCTGATAGTATATGGATACGTTTACCTGATACATTTACAATGATAAAAAATGACATATACAAAAGTAAATTAGATCTATGCACAGCATAGGTAGTCATAAAAACCTGACCTGATTTGGTCGCAAGTCACTGATCTTAAGTCTTTGTAAAATGGTTGTAAGTTGTAAGTGTAGTCCTAAGACCAAGTCTTATACTTAGGATCTTTCGTAAAACAGGCCCCTGGAAATTTATAATTTGGTATCTGAGATTCTTATATACAAATATTTTACAGATTTTTATGTCTCCTGCCTGGAAAGTCCGCCGGGAGCATCTAGTGTTTGGATCGTCCGTCTGTTTGTCTGTCTGTCTGTCTATCTGTCTGTCCGTTTGTGTGTCTGTTTGGTATTCCGTCCCCCCTACTTATAACGTGCAATATTTCAAGTTTGGGTTGTAATACAGTAACCAAACTTAGATTGTAAGCTCATCTAAGGATTGGTCATACTTAACTGACATCAAGTGTCCCTGGGGGTAGGATGGGGTCAAAATATAGGACACTGCAATAATTAAAGTCTGGATTGTGATACAGTTGAGACCGGGACATTTGTGTTTCAAAAACACATCTTGCTTTTTCTTTGTTTTTGTTTTACGCTCAAACGAGATTATTTCACTTATATATTTACGTTTTCAGCTTTTGTTGAAGTGTAACAAAGTTTGACCTGTGTAATGGAATAATACCAAACATGATTTTAACACGCATGTCTTGACACGGAGCCTCATATTAGAGTGAAAACACGTGATTTAGGCTAACTTTTCGAACAATCGGTAGTGATAACGATCACTACAAGTTTTGAAGAAGGGGCCAGGGATCGAACCATGATCCTTTTTTTGTATGGCCAACGCTCAAATCACTAAACCAGCGCTATCTGACAATTTCATTGTCATCTTTTAGAACATTTGATAAGAATGGAAATACACTCACTCTTTTCATATACAACATTTTCATTCTTATTTAATGTCCAACTCAAATGGAGACGTCAACAAATGCGGGTGAAGGGATTTCAATGGCCTATGCTCGGCACTTACGGCCATTGAGCAGTGAGGCTTCGTTAACATGCCGATACCTACTGTGACACGGGACAACGGTTTTTACTGTCTCATCCGAAGGACAGGAAAAGCCAGTCGCCTCCACCGAGGCTCGAACCCACGACCCTCCGGTTGCGATTCAAGTACTCTACCGCGGACCCACGACGGCTCTCGTTTTCACTTCGTTGTTATGTGAATGATGATTGATCATGGGTAAGACAAGCCTACAAACACAAAATGACAAGACCGGGCTTTGTCAAAAACCAAAACAATGTTGTCTATTTTCCAAAAATAGGGGTAAACAGGTAAACACTTTGGCTTTGCACTGATTCTATGCATTACCATAACTCATATTTTTGTGTCATCAAGCAGCCTGTCACCACTGCTTAGATCTTAGTTAGACTCGTTGTGTGTTTGTAAAATGAATGCCAATTTTCTGTTCCTACACCAGTAGTTGCTGATTATTCAAGAGCAGTAATAAAATCCAGTGTGGGCTAAATATTCAAATTGCATTATATTGTACCGTACATTTTCCATATTTTTGAATAATTGCATATTTTGATGGATGACACCGATATGTATATAAATATTTAAATCGAATATACAATGTTATAGTGTTGGAGTTTTAAATTTTCCATTAATTGAAGAGACAAATCAACATGTTTAACGGGATTGTTTTATTGACTTTTCTGACTTATACGACTGCAGAGGGATCTGATATTACGAGGTACCCAGTACTTAGTAATTTTCACTTTTCATCTTTTAAACTTTTACAATACTATTGTACTATTTATATTTGGTTAAATGATAACAATGAATTGATCCAAAAAGCACTAAATTGTTTTAACTTAACTTTTTGTGTCTCTGTCTCTCTTTGTTTGTCGCTACCTCTCTGTTTCTCTCTCTCTCTGTCTCTATCTTTGTTTCGCTCTTTCTCTCTCTATCGCTCACTATCTGTCTATCTACTAGCTCCCCATTGCATCTCTCTCTCTCTCTCTCTCTCTCTCTCTCTCTCTCTCTCTCTCTCTCTCTCTCTCTCTCTCTCTCTCTCTCTCTCTCTCTCTCTCTCTCTCTCTCTCTGCATCTTTCTATGCGTAATGTTGTAGCAATCACCATCAAGCTAAAACAATGAAATGGTATATTTGGTGTTGATTTATTTAGTGATTAATAAATATATTATGATATGCTGATCAGGCCATCAAAACATATTATTTGAGAAGAGGAAATATAAAATGCATAAATTTATAATTTAAACCAAATTAATTTAACATCATAAGAACAGTTACTAGCCATATCTAGAAAATTATTATCATATTGACCTTAAATTGTAAACCAATCTGCCATTTTATCAACAGCTTGAAAAATTATGTTTATCAAAAAGGCACACAATTTATTTGATTTTGTAAACACATTTCCATAAGATATGGGTGGAATTTATAGACTCCTATATGGGTGTGTTGAGTGGATAAAAAAATCTCCCTTATTGGTAAAATTTTAACGTTTCGCTGAACATGCATCGAAGTCCTAAGTCATAAAATTGTTGAAGGCATACCGTTGGTAGCTTGAATGCATCCTGGGGTTTGGACAGAAATAAAACAGGTATTTGCAGCACAATAGATACGCTTGTCCAAGTTCAGAGAAAAAATATTCTTTTTTTACAATGCCTGATTTATGAAAAGCGATAATAACTTTATAGAAAAGATTTTTTTAAAAGACGTATTTTGGATAATAGTATGCTAGTATTCCTATTTTGAAAATCAAAGGTACAGTTGCGACTTAGAAAAAATGTATAATTTAGTTCTTCCACGATAAATTAACATATTATTATTACAGAACAGTAGGAGTGACAGGCTAGTTTTGAACAGAAAGATATCAGAGTTACACAGAATTTTATGTATCAAAGCATGACAAAGAATTTAACTGAACACACATTTTTGGAAAGTAGACAGCATTGATTATGTTAGTGACAGAACCCGGATGTGCAACCTTATCCTTTTAGATCTATAGTTACTAAGCATTTGGCGATTGAATTAAAATATAGGTTGTCGTTTAACAATTGGAACCTTTTGTATTCATTTTCTCGTCATTTTGTGTATCTTAATTTTCAGTTCCACAAATGTAATAAATTATTCCACGATTTGTCAGAAAATGTGACATATATTCATATTTATTTGATAATCTGACAACGACTTAAGTCAAAATTATTACTTAAAATCATACACAACCACAGGATAGTTTAAACGGGTCTTTCTTATATTTCTAGGTTTTTTTTAATGTGCAAAACAATATGTATTATATTTTCTGTTTTGCACTGATACATAGTGTATTTTGTGAAATGTTCAAACAAACATTTTGTGAAGCGGATGATAATGTCGCACCGTATGTAAGTTGCATAACTCAAGCTTTATTCAGTTTGTTTGTTTGTTTTGTTGTTTAACGTCTCACTCAAGAATTTTTCACTCATATGGAGACGTCACCATATATCGGTGAAGGGTTTCAAATGGCACATACAGCCATTGAAAAGTGAGGATTCTTTAATGTACCGACACATACTGTGACATGGGAACTCGGTTTTGACTGTCTTATCCGAAGGACAGGAAACCATCCAATCGAACTCACGACCTCACGATTAAGAGTTGAGCGCGCTACTGGCTGAGCCATAAGCAATTGAAAAGTTTCTTGTGAATTTAGATCTATTGATTTTAAATTTACATAGCTATGGGATTTTGGGGGACTTGTCCCTTAATGTGAAATGTCTGGTTTAAAATATCTGCAAAATGTTTTCTCATTCGCTCGCATTTGTGTATGTTTGTGTATGCTTGTATGTAGTCGTCCGAGTATGTATGTATGTATGTATGTATGTATGTATGTATGTATGTATGTATGTATGTATGTATGTATGTATGTGTGTGTGTGTGTGCGTGCGTGCGTGCGTGCGTGTGTGCGTGCGTGCATGCATGCATGCATGCATGTATGTATGTATGTATGTATGTTTGTATGTTTGTATGTATGTATGTATGTATCTATGTATGTATCTATGTATGTAACTATTTAATATAACACTTACAGCTCAACTAGTTATCTATATGTCTCTATATATTTCGAACAGTAAGTGATCAATAAACCAACTTTTGGTAAGATAAAATCTGTAAATCACATCATTTAAATATGACAATAATTGAATGCTAGCTATGTTTTCAGATAGTAATAGAATTACTTAGTGCAACTAACGGATCGATGTCATTTCAACTATTTTCATGCAACCCTTGCATTCATAATCATTGATAAAGTTTCTGACAGAGTCAATGATGTGTCACATGCTAAGTATAATCCACATAACTTACTACAAAACTGTTTAAGTGTAATTCGAGACATTTTTTTCATAACATCAATTCAATTTCTAGTAAATAGTAAGCGAAAGTTTTGCAAATTTGAATGGCCTTCTTTGAAAAAATTAACTATGGTTTTAAAGGTTACAATATTCATGAAAATAGAAAAGTCAATATGAAAACATATAATGAATATTACAAAATCCTTTTAATATGTCTCTTTGAATGGATGTAGTTTATCTACTATTATCTGAAGTCCTGCAATAGTATTCACAAGTGACTTCACGTAACGGAATAATACAGCTTTTCAATATCAATTGAAAAATTAAATGCATTCCAGTTCTATTAATTTAATCAAAACAGTAGATTAATCATGAATGCAAAAGTCGATGTTATACAACATGAAAAGATAAATACGCTTAGTTGGGAAACTAACACAGGAATTAAATGTAGCATTAGATAGACTTCCTACATCGCGTGAATAACACTACTTTGATTGGTCGAATATGGCACACCTGCAAGGTCAGTAGCATGCGAATGAATTTAGTTTGATTTGCAACGCGACAGGCCACAAAACAGTTTGGTTTCTAATGTTATTTGATTTTCATTTAAATCCACATTTTAATTAAAATTAATAGACTGTATGGCAGATTTGCAGTGTTTAATTTCCAATGAATATCTAAATGCAGTTTTGAGAAAGAACGGATCACACCTATTTGACAAATATGTAAATAAAAATTTTATTTATTTGACAACAACTAACAAACAAGTTGTTACAACTTATTTCACTCCTTGATTTTGAGATAAACATAAACGGAGGCAAACAATGGGAGTAAAGAAGATAAATTTTGTGAGTTAGGCAGCTACTGTAGTAACAATTAACATATGTATTTAGGTCATTTGGTGTACAAAAACTGATTGTTTTAATACAAGCAAACCGGTATTCATTTTCACCTTGTTTCATCTTCGTGGTTTTTCCGGGAAAACAGATTATCGGCATTCCAATGGGTACCAATTGTGCACCTCTCTTGGCTGACATATTTTTTGTATTCATATGAAGCGGAATTCATACAGTCTCTGATCTCCATAGGAAACAAACAGTTAGCATGTCGGATCAATTTTACTTACAGGTATATCGACGATGTTCTGTCCATAAATAATTCAGAATTTCAGAATTAGCTCGGTCAGATGTATCCTGTTTAGCTAGAGATCAATGAGATTACAAAGAGCAAGACATCTGCTTCTTACCTAGATTTACTCGTGTCGATTGGAAAAGACGGTCAACTTCGCACATCCCTCTATGACAAACGGGACGATTTCAATTTCCATACCACAAACTTCCCGTTTCTAAGTAGTAATATTCCATCTTCTCCTGCCCATGGCGTTTTCATTTCACAACCTATATGCCAGGACATGTTCTTCGTATGAGTGCTTGATTGTGAGAGCTAAACGAGTAGCCAATAAACTACTTACACAAGGTTACGTTGTTGAACGCTTGAAGTTGTCGTTTAAGATGTTTTATTGTCGATACGAGGATCTTGTTAAACATTATGAAGTCCCCCCTCTCAGAGATATTAAATAGTATTCTGGAACACTGCCACAAACAGTGACTCCGTTTCACCAATCATGCTTTTCCCGAACTTGACCTCATCACCAAACTTGACCTTTTACCGAGTTTTGACCCGTTCATCGAACTAGAAAGGTTTCCATGGAACACTTGCGACAGGTGTGGCATGTCAGCAGAAGACGCTTTCTTCTTTCGGACACCTGGTCTTATCTCGTTTGGAATTCGTAATTGATCTTCATGTTGAGACCATTTGCACATCTAATTCGTCGTGTTATAATGGACTTGAGTTTTGGACTATGAAAACACGTTATCCCTCTGTATTTAATGATCCAGATGTAGTAACTGAACTGGATATATTACATGACCAATATGTACTGGTACCAGCCTCAAATAATATAGTTTTTGTTTGTAATGCACATTACTATAATTGTTTATTAGAAGAACTTGGGTTTAATACGAATTCTGGAAATCATACATATACACGTAGCTCACTTTCAAAGGACGAGATCCTTCAAAATCATGTGTCCGTATTACGCTCATTTAATATACCTTCAACGGATACCGATTTCGAGCTACCACATTTATATTGGATACCTAAACTTCATAAAACCCCATATAAGCAAAGATACATAGCAGGATCCAGCAAATGTTCTACCAAACCTTTATCTTTACTCCTTACCAAGATATTGCCAGCCGGTAAGGAGAAACTTCAACAATACTGTACAGTTGCTTATTCCAGAAGCGGTGTAAATCAGATGTGGATACTTAAAAATTCTAAACAGCTTTTAGAAAAATTGAAGGCACACAATTTTTCTCGAATTCACAGTATCAAATCTTATGTCTTCTCTACATTTTACACAACTATTTCACATAAAAAATTAAAAGAAAGATTTTTCAGCATCATAGACAACGGTTTTTTCACTAAAGGTGGTACCCGAAAATTTAAATATCTAGTGATTGGCTATCAGGATACTTATTTCGTCAAACATCACTCTGATTCTACACATACATACACTGTAGTTGATATAAAAAACATGCTGGAATTTCTAATAGACAATATATTTGTAATGTTCGGAGACGTGGTCTTTCAACAAACTGTCGGCATTCCTATGGGAACCAATTGTGCTCCTTTATTGGACGACCTGTTCCTTTATTCATATGAAGCAGACTTCATTCAGAAATTGCTGAATCAAAAGAAGAAAAAGTTAGCGGTGCCCTTTAATTTGACATTTAGATATATCGACGACGTTTTGTCAATTAATAATGACAATTTTCATACATATGTCAATGCGATATATCCCAGCGAACTAGAAATTAAAGATACAACAGAATCAAGCACACACGCTTCATACTTAGACATTTTACTTGATATAAACACAGACGGGAAATTTGCAACAAAGCTATACGACAAACGCGACGATTTCGGCTTTCCCATCGTAAATTTTCCACATTTAAGTAGTAATATCCCCCAGTCACCCGCATTTGGAGTTTATATTTCACAAATGATCCGATATGCCAGGGCGTGTACAAGATATGAAGATTTCATATACAGAGGTAAACTACTCACTGACAAATTATTGACACAGGGATATCGAAAACCGCGTTTAATGTCAATGTTCCGCAAATTTTACGGTCGGTATAATTGTTTGTTTGCGACTACTCTGTTTCACTAAGTGAAACGTTGAGTTGCCTTTTCGTTGGTGGTTGTTAAGACGTCTGTACCAATTGTGACGTAGATACAATCCTCACGTGTTTCATTGGACTTGACTGTGGACGGCGGGTGTAACCGGTCGACAGGGGATGCTTACTCCTCCATGGCACCTGATCCCACCTCTTGTTTTCCAGAGCTCCGTGTTTGTCCATTTTTACCGGATTTGTATCTATGTCCTGGACATTTTATTAATTTATACTTTGGTATCTGAAATTTTTTATATTATTGATTGGTACTTCTTCAGTTTTACTTCATACATAATATCAAACGTTACTTTATTTTTGTTTTACGGTAGATGAGTTTTTCATCAAATGTAGCGGCATGTTGATTTTTGTGTCTTTGATTTTGTTCTGTATATAGAGCTCCTCTGTGTATTGATTAAAATAAAAAGCTCCACAGCAATAATTGTCTTTGCTTATAGCTGCCGGTAATGTGGCATCAACAGGAAGACATTTTACATTAATTCCAAGCTAGAAATGATGATTGGTGAATATTACAGGCATGGTACTGATTAAATTGAGAGACTCATTTTCTAAATATCCAAAAACAAATTATTTATGTTTGCAAAAAAAAAAAAAATAATAAAATAAACCCATATATGTTTTAATGATAACGGCTAACGGATGTCTTGACTGATACATCACAAATATTTCTTCTTCCTGCTGTCTACCTTTCTAACTGTCTCTTTTTATATTTCTTTGGGTTTTCATCTCACGGTTTCAAATATATTTACATTTTAATAGAATATATTTTTGTAATGTTCTAAGGCGTAAGTCTTTCAACAAACTGTCGAAATTCCTATGACAACTAGTTGTGCCACTTTTTTGCCTGTCCTGTTCCTTTATTCATACGAAGCAGACTGCATTCAGAAACTGTTGAATCATTATAAGACAAGAGCTAGCGATGCCATTTAACTTGACATTTGATGTCAACGTTCAACAAATTATAGGTTGGTATAATGTATGATAGTCTTCTTTACTATTACTCTATTTCAATAAGTGAAATCTTAAGTTGTCTGTTCGATGTCGGTTGTTCAGACCTCTGTATCAAATTGAGACGAGGATTTGTTTCTCACATTTTTCATTTGGATTTGACTGTGGACTCACGGCGGGTGTGACTGGTCAACATGGGATCATCACATGACATTTGATTCCACCTCTTAATTTCCGTGTTTGTCCATTTTTTTTTACCAGATTTGTATCTTTAGCCTGCACATTCTAAAGATTTATACTTTGGTATCTGAGATTTTTTATATTTAGATATATCGACCACGTTTTGTCGATTAATAATGACAATTTTTATACATATGACCCAGGCGATATATCTCAACGAACTAAAATTAAAGATACAAAAAAAAAAAGAATCAATCACACATACTTTTAATTATTACATAGACGAGAAATTAACAACTAGGCAATACGACAAACGCGGCTATTTCGACTTTTTTATCGTAAATTTTCCACATAGTAATATCCCAGAATCACCTGCATATAGCGTGTATATTTCACAAACTAATCCGATATACCAGAGCGTGTTCTACATTTGAATGTTTCATATAGAGGGGTTAACTACTCATTAACAAACTATTGACACAGGGATATCAAAAACCGTGTTTGATGTCAACGGTCAAAATATTTTACGTTCGGTATAGTAGTCCTGTTTGCGATATTTTTTCGCACTAAATGAAATGTTGAGTTGCCTGTTAGATAGCGGTTGTTGAGGCGTCTTTACCAATTGTGACGAGGATTTGTTCCTCAAACATTTCATTTGGATTTTACTGTGGACTCATTTCGGGCGTGACCGGTCAACATGGGATGTTTACTCCTCCATGGCACCTGATCCCACTTCTTGATTTTCATGAGGTCCGTGCCTGTCCAATTTTACCACATTTGTATCTTTATCCTGAACATCCTAAAGATTATCATTTTGGTACCTGTGTGTGTGTGTGTGTGTGTGTGTGTGTGTGTGTGTGTGTGTGTCTGTGTGTGTGTGTGTGTGTGTGTGTGTGTGTGTGTGTGTGTGTCTGTCTGTCTGTCTGTCTGTCTGTGTGCTGGTGTGTGTTTTTTATGTGTGTGTGTGTGTGTTATTTCTATCACTTTTCTTGATGAGAGGACATATTTACCATAACAAGAGGCTCTCAAGAGCCTGTATCGCTCACCTGGTTATTTGCTTGAGAAGATCAGACGAACCGAGCAATTTTTGTAAAGGATCTTCCATACATAAATCCTGTAAAGTTTGGTTGAATTTGCTTCAGTGGTTTCAGAGGAGAAAAATGAAAATATGATTTTCCCATAGGGTCCAAATGATAAACTAAGCCCAGCCCTGGCGGCCATGGTTTTGACAGATCGGAACGAAATGAGCAATCTTTGTAAAGGACCTTCAATACATCATTCTTCTAAAGTTTGGTTATATTTGCTTCAGAGGAGAAGATGAAAATGTAATTTTCCCACAGGATCCAATGTTCTTCTTCCAAGTCAGGAACCGGATTCATGAATGAATGAATAAGGTTCTGCGAAAACTTTGCAGTGTGTGCAGCACAGCAGTCTTCTTTTGGCTATATAATGTTAAACTAAGCCCCGTTCTATTGGCCATGATTTTTGACGGATCAGAACAAAATGAGCAGTCTTTGTAAAGGACCTTGCATACATCATTTCTGTAAAGTTTGGTTAAATTTGTGTCAGTGGTTTCAGAGAAGAAGATGATTTTCCTATAGGATCCAATGTTAAAATAAGCCTCGCCATAGCGGCCATGTTTGTTGACGCAAAGTGATTCCAAAAGCCAGGTGAGCTAAAAATGGCTGTCAAGGAACAATTTTCAACAACGGTTTTGAAGTCGCAACATCAATATCTATTTGGAAACCAAATTTCATTGAAATCAAACAATGTTGAATTTTCCCGCCTTTTTTGTCGGCCATTTTGAAAATGGCGGTCAACAAAAAATTTTCAACACCGGTTTTGAAGTCGCCACATCATGGCAAACATTTTATCAATTTACATTCCACCTCTATCTTTCATAGTTTTGGAGTTAGAAGACGAAAAACATAAAAATTGAAAAAATTCTGTGAAAAAAAGGGCAATAACTCCTACACAGGTTTTTGGATTGTCTTACAATTTTCAGGGTGGGTAGATCTTGATATGCTAAACATTTTCGCAATTTACACTTGACCTCTATTTGCTACATTTTTTGAAATAACAAATTAAAAATGCCAAAATTTGAAAATTTTACAAAAAAATGGCTATAACTCCGAGATAAGTTTTCCGATTTTCTTCAAAATTGCATGGCAGGTAGATCTCATCAAGCTGATCACTTTTACCCTGTGTCAGATTTTTGATATCTGTAATGGTTTTTGAGTTATTGGCCAAAAACTGCAATTTACCCCTATGTTCTATTTTTAGCAACAGCGGCCATGTTGTTTGACTTGCGACATAGAAAATAACAAATTTGAAACTAAATACCCTAGTGACGACTCAGTTCAAGTTTGGTTCAATTTGGCCCAGTGGTTTCAGAGGAGAAGATTTTTGAAAGTGAGTTAACGACGGACGGACGAACGACGGACGACGGACGGACGACGGACGCAAAGTGATTGCAAAAGCTCACCCTGACATAGTCAGGTGAGCTAAAAATTGATTAAATTGACCGTTATTAGTGATTTTAGTGTTCTATATATAAGGTAGTTATCTTTTTACAATGGGTACTCTTTGACGGATTTGCAAATACGTTTATGTTTATAACTTTGCCTTTTATGCCACCATCTTTTTTCTTTCGGAAATATATTTCGAGTATCGATCTTAAGCATTTGATTTCGACTTTTTGTATAAATATAACTTTATATACAGTATAATAGACTTTCATTGATCGCAACTTTTGTTTATGTCACAAAGGTAGCACATATATGTTTATCGATTCTGGATATCTTGTCATCCTACGGACAAAAATATTACTGCAGAGTTGATATAACAATTTGGATCAGCCAATCCTTCCAAGTTGATATACATCAAACGGAGGTATTTGGAAATTCTGAAATGTCAAAAGATATGGAAGGTTCTGTCAGCCATCGGCAGAATCGGTCCAATTATTGGTTGTAACATTTGTACAAAATTGCTGGTTTCTAATTGATCTTCATCATATGGACGCTTCAGACATTTATGCTGCCAATAACACATATCTTAAATGTCCATTATGATTGCTTAAATCCAATAATTATTATTTATTGTTTCTTATATTCTGATCCTCAAAGATAAAAATGATCAAAATTAGTGATCAATTACAAAGTCGGACGGCAGTCAGTTTGTTAATTTGAATAAGTATGATAACGTGCTCATTTTAAAAACAAAGCATCTGTATGGTGAATGCAATCAATTTTCAGAAATGACTTTGGTGCATATAATTCCTTGTTAAAGGAAAAAGCTGCATGATTTCAAAAAGCAATATGGTTTCTGACAAAATGTTAAATTTAATTTACAGAGTCATACTACTTATTCAATCCTATATTTCAAAAAACAGTTGTTTGACGGCAACACACTCTAATTGTCTGGAAAACACACTGATTGTCAGGTTGAATGGTAGACAATGAGAAAATGAAATGTCAGGTCGAATTGAAGACACTCAGAAAATGAAATCACATAAAATTTGTTTGCAAGAAATTGACAAAAACTGCTTGAAGACATCCCAGGTGCATTACACGTCAAATTAAAACCATAAAACCAAATATCTTCAAGTAATCATCATAAAGATTTGAATACGAATTCTGTATGTTTACACTACCCATTGGAAGTAAAAAGAATCAGGAGTAATAATTACTATTGACGTACCGATGTAGTTCTTTCTTTTGGAGTAACAAGAGTTGCATTTTAATTTCTTTATTAAGAACCTTAAAAAAAATTAGATTTGAAAAGAGTTTGAATTTAAGAAAATATTATTTTCCATATATCTATAAATATAAAATGTATATGTATTTCTATCGATGATGATAATAATGATGATGATGATGATGACGTTGATGGTGATGATACAATGAAACATAAATATAGATATAAATGGTGATTATAATAATGCAATAGTAAAAATGAATAAGAACAACATCATCATCATCATCATCATCATCATCAGCGGCTTCATTTACAATACATCTGGTATCGCTTATTGCTTTTACGAGTATAAAAACTACAATCGTGTCGTTCATTCGTCTGACGTGAAGCTGATATTCTAGTTTATAATAAAGTTTGTTCGCTAGGTATTTTTTCTATATGAATATGTGCAATATTTGGCAAATAAAAAGCTTTTTTATAAACTTGATGCAAGCAAAACTGTGATTGGAAATGCGATTGCCAATACTTTATTGCGATACTATAATCAACAGGCATTTTTCAATACTATAGAGGATTTTTTTTTTAATTCTGAAAAACATTCTCTGAGTAAATATAGCTAATAGATGAGTATGGAATAGATATTGATTACAACAATATTTCCTTTTTAAAGACTGTAAAGATTAATTTGTTTTTCAAAGAACTGAAATACCAGAGCCTTTATCGCTACAGATATGGCTTTTGAGACCTTACAGAAAGCGTTATATTATACCGATATGTGTTAAACGTCAACAGATAAGTCGATAAAATGCAATTTTCATCACCATTTGTTTTGAATTTCATATCAATATACAGATGACAATTAATGAGCTAGGCCACTGGTGGTAATAACACAACAAAATATATTATAATCAGATTATTTTTTATGCTTCAGTCAAATATGATTTATTATTTCAATTGTTCATAGTGAAAATATCATTTTGATAGGTAGGTTTTATTTATAATACATTTTGTGTTATTGTAATTTTCTAGAACTAAATTAATTTACAGATTTGCACTGCGTTCATAGCACTGGATCATTCGTTGTTCTGTATTGTATTAAAGTCTTGAGTTCATAATTTTTAAAGGTCTCAAATGCGAACTTCATTTGAATCCATTATTGCCACTATCAATATGTGTGAGATAAACTTGAGTTAATGGAAATTCTTTTCAAATGCTTTTACGTGTTGCATTTGGTATTTTTTGAAAAAATCTATGGTAGCTGCAGATAGCTTAGGTACCGCCATATTTCATGAATATTTTATATCATTCGAGCGCGACTGATGAATTCTTATTGACAGAAACTATCGTCTTGGGCAATTGTGTTTGGCTTGTTGTTGCAAAACTGTAACTTTGGCATTACGTTTATAATAAATGTATATATATTTCTAATATAATGTTAGCATCCTCACCCTTTGATTTCAGAAATCTCCAGTACCTCAAACACTATTGAGATCCCCCTAAGCCAGATATTTTCTTATTTCTTTTGTTAAGACAAGTTGTAGGGTGATATTTTTTTTTGGGGGGGGGGGTCACCGAGGTCATTCCTCATCACTTGATTTCGAACATCTTCAGTTATCTAAAAAATCATGAGATCCCCACCCTTAAGCCTTATATTTTCTTGTCACCCTTGACAAGATAAATTATATGGTGGTATTTTGGGGGTCCCAAGGGTCATTCCCGACCCCTTATTTTAGAAAAATTCATTATCTAAAAAATAAAAATTGAGATTCCCACCCCTTAACCTATGTTTTCTTATTACCCATGACAAAACAAGTTTCAGGGTGAAATTTCCAATTTTCCTCAGGGTAATTCCCCATCCCCTTATTTTAGAAATCTTAAATCACCTAATAAATACATGTGAAACTTATCATTGCTGGTGGACCATTTGAGTCTCTGAGGGTATACATAAACCCAGTACCTGGTATTTTTGTAACAGCTGATTATTTTATACTAAAGTAATATTGCTTGTAGACAACATCATTCTCCTCGAAATCTATGATGGTTATATTTTTACAGTGATTACTCTTTGACTGATATTGCGTCTCATTAAATTGACCTTCAATGATACCATTTTCCTTTTCAGAACTATGCATCCGTTCAAATGTTTAGCTCAAATAATGACGTCTTGTCGACAGACACGGTCGCCTTAAGCATTTATGATAGGCCTTTTATCGAAAAAACTATTACTTTGGTATGAGAGAGAGAGAGAGAGAGAGAGAGAGAGAGAGAGAGAGAGAGAGAGAGAGAGAGAGAGAGAGAGAGAGAGAGAGAGAGAGAGAGAGAGAGAGCGTTTACAATAATTCACGACGGGTATGGATAATATGAATAATGATATGAAGTTGATATGTATAAGGTTAAAAACATGGGCACAGAAGAGTTACGATAACAAAATCGATGATGAAGTCTAAACAAGATAAGGCAAAGTGAAAAATCACATACCTCTGGGAATATAGATATGGGATCAGGTGTCATGAAGGAGAAAGCTTTTCCTGTTGACCGGTCAAACATTGATTGAGAAACACTGAAAGTAAATATCGGCGCCTGTAATATTTGACCGATAGGATTTTGTAACCATCAGTTTGAACATAGTCGAAGTTAAATGAGAAATATTTGTAGTTGTTGCCAGTTTTTTCCGGTGAATGACATGGATACTAACATGTTGCATCTATCGATATAAATGCCGGAATTCTTTAAATTAAAGTTGTTTACTGTCTAATAATGTGACAGTATTCTTTACTTCGTATGGTTCTGATTTCAAGATCAACTCCATATCTTCCGTTTTGACAATGATGGAGCAGATTTATGGTGTAATTTGACATGACTTCGACATAATAATATTTCACCTCGAGAATTACTCAAATCAAATTTTATCAAACTATACTGCGATTGGGTCAAACCTTTCTTGGAAAACGGAAGAGTCGTTAAGGTGTCGATCCGACACTAACAAACAATATCTTATTGATGAACCCATTACAGTTGTATCAAGACTTTCTTTAACGAACACAGTCAAATTGAATTTTAAAAGAATTTAATAAATTGAATTCATAACTAAATGTGTGTGGTTGAGAATTACAGTTTGGTGTGCCTTGTTTTGCGCCTTCTGTTACAGTGTATGTAAAATTTATAAAATCCCTCGATTTTATTTTAATTATTTTAATATATGTAAAATGCAACTACTCAACATGTATGGAACAAATTTCCATGGCTTAATAGATTTGGGTTTATTGCTTATGATTTATATTTTCGTCTGGTGATATTGTTGTTTTAAGTAAAAAGCAATTAAATGCGTTGACCAAATCCATAACCGAACTTATGGAAAAGAGTACGAACTGATGGAAAGACGCACGGACTGAAGGGCGCAGACAAGACCTAAAGTCCCTCGAGTGTCACCCAAAGGGAAGTAAAGATACTGCAAATATTTTTGCAGAACACAGATTGACGGCACGCAAGGATTATTCTATGGCATTTATTGAGGAAAAAGCCTAAACTCAACTTATTAAGATAAGTTACAAAAGGTGTATTACTGTAATTTGCGCCCGTTGAATTTTTCAGGCTAATAGGAAAATGTAAGCATTTTATTTGTGAATGCTCTAGTTATTTTCCTTGGGACTATTCTAAAATTTAAAGGGTACCTGCAGTGGAAAATGATTTTTTGTATGTAGATTGTTCCTATTGATACAAGGCGAGGGCAAAAACGGTACAGTAATAACGGAGTTATCGGTCGTCAAAGTTGTCAATTTTCACCTGCCGCGCAATCCCAATCATAGCACAAATGGAAACGCTCGGAATCGAGGCTCCAGTGGTCGTGACGTCACAACAGTAGTTTTATCTTAGGAAGATGGCGGAAGATGTGAAGTGACACAGCGAGTGAGAGTAGTTTGGACCCCGATATGTCTGATGGTACTTAAAGTTTCGATGAATTTGATTACGGTGATTCACAGTTAGGTGTATATGTTCAAGCCAGAAGTTGATTCAGACAAGGAATATACAGTTCCAAACCCCACAATGGCTGATAGCGATAGTACTACAGTAGCCAGGAGGAACGACTTGAGAACAGCACCTGGTAAGATAAGCCCACATGTTCATTTGTAATTATTTTTCATTTATATTTCAATTGTATTGTGACAGGAAATTAAAGGATTCTACGCCTAATTCCGTTAGAATTCAATACCACTTACCGAGTATAATATTATCGGGCATCTACTCGGTCTTTGGTCGAGAGTCACGAAGATGAAACCGTAAATAATGATGATTTTCGGTTCACTATATTGACTATTGTATCACTTATATATTTACTATTTTAATTTATTGAAACCATTATAACATGGAAATGAAGTTATACGCATGTAGGTGCTTCTCAATCAAGATTTATATAGCTACATCTTATACTACCGATGTAATGACTGCCCGAAGTCAAACAATAAAAAAAAACCCACATCACATTTGCATTCGGTGAACCTACACTACGGATGTCCAAAGGATCGGATTTTGCGTCTAAAGACGCCCCATTGATTCGATAATTTTATACTTTATGAATGTCAAGTATTATTTAATTGACATTATTATGATCTATAAAAAAAAATCAGACCAGACCCTCAACTTTGACATATCCAGAATATCAACTCAATCTATTTTGACATGATATTCCTCTGCATGTACAAATAATTGGAATTAATCAATGATAATAGAAAAGTGCTAAACATTGTTTATATATGTGTGTGAGTGTGTGTGTGTGTAGTGAATTTAAGAATGTCTGCATATCTTATTTGTGTGTCAATCAGAATTCAGGCAATGCTATGATATTGTCACTTCATTGCCATTCTCACAATAATGGCATTTTTTCAGGAATGTTTTTCCTGCTTCAGCTATATAAAACACTCAAAATTAATTATTGTTATCCACCACTCTTATTTTTTTAAAAACATGTTAGTTAATACATGTGTATTTGTTTTCTTTTCATAAGGTGTACATGTGGTCATTGTTCCCAAATGCCAACTGTAAAAATCCATGTTGCCACGAGATACAAAAGGTGATGGCGGTACTGGAGGAAGATCCAGGGAAGCAGTGCATAACAGAGCACAATGGATTTCATCCAGTGTTTCTGCAGCCATCAGTTCTGAGAACGGCATATCATAATCTCATTATGAGGAAATTCTCGAATCCAATGGGTAATCACATTTCTTAAAATAAATGATAACTGAACACTTAAATGGTTAATGTATATTTTTTATTTAATGTTGATAAGCATTAACACATATGCATCAATGAGACATCATTACAAATAGTAATAAACAATTAACAAGACTGTAAAAGACAGAATTCTGAACATAAATAAATCACTTAAAAACTGCAATGAATAGTTGTGTACCTCCACAAAATACTTAATCAAAATTAGGATATAAACAATCTGCTTACACCTGGACTATGTTATCACTCAACAAATTGAACATATTAAAGAAGCAAATGACTGAATGAAATATATTGTAAATGAAATTACATATCTGAATAATTATAGTATATAAAGTTTAAGCAATTCATTATGCAGTAACAACTGCTGACAAATGATTCATCATAAGAAAAGGGAGTCCTATATCAAACTTGCAAAATAACAAGGAATTTAAAAATAACTTTCAACTAGGAGTCTTGATTAAAGAGTTACACATTAACAAAGGCATCTAGTACATCAGACTAGCATAATAAGAAATCTATAACTTTCAACAAGGCAGTGTCTAAGACCTACACATGGATATGAGACCTAAAAATTAACTACAACAATTTAAGAAACATGTGTACATCAGATATACACAATAACAAAAATCTGTGGCAACTTTTAACAAGAGCATCAGACTTGTACATTAAGAAAATATCTGTAACAACTTTTAACAAGGAAATCTGTATCTAAATACCTACATAAACAATTCTGACACACCAGATGTATGCTATGAGACTACTGAAGCACTGCATATCTACAACAATACTGCATATGTACTGAGACACCAGCTTTTCATTAGAACATCAGTGAAACTACAAATATTTATAATTTACAGTAACAAAACTGAGACACTAACACGATGAAATGCAAATGTACTATTATATGCATTATAGTATTTCATCTATTTATTCAAGCCACCATGCCCAAGTGGTTGAAGCTTCGTGATTTAAAACAAAGTCTCTCCTCTAATCAGCCCAGGTATGAGCCCAGCTAGAACTTCAGCTGACTGTCTTAAAAAGTTTGCCTGTTTGCCCCAGATGGTTTCTTCTTGGGACCATTATAATCAGTTTCTCTCCTTCACCAAAAAAACTAACTGGCCTCCACCATATGAATGAAAAATATAATATATAACTTTTAACAAGGAAGTCTGTATGGGACATATACCTTAACAAAGATCTATCATGACTTAACAAGAAATCAATAACAACTTTAAACAAGAAAGCCTGTATCAAACTTATGCATTAACAACTTAACAAGAACTCTAGAACAACAATCCTACATCAAATACATTTTAAAAACAAGAGATGATAACATTTTAACAAGAGCCTGGTATTAGACTTAAAACTTAACAAGAATCTAATATTATATTTAATTTATTATTTGTCTTTTCAGGCGAATGCGGTACATTTTATACAGACAACTAGTTAGGTGGTGCTAGGGGTGGCTTGGAAGCAAATACATGTACCATTGCCTGCATGTGCTGTTTCATTGATAAGTTCCATGTACCCTGAGGAAAATGGCCAGTATCATGGGTTTTACACCATTTTAACCATTTCCATATCTAGTGTGCATTTGGCTCACAGCATCATCTTCCTTGGGATGAAAAAAACTGCTCACATAGTGGTGGTGGTGCAACAGTTTTGTCATCGCATTGTGGCATAGTTCTTCTTGTGGCTAGCTCAACCACCACTCTCTGAAGGATTTCAACATAGCCTATTGAAAGAAGACAACATGAATGACATTTATTTTACATGATGTTTAATTACATTCTTGTGCATTTATCACAGTCAACAAAACTTGTTAGATTTAAACTGTTACCTCAGCTTTTATTTACAAAAGTATTTCTGAAAATATATACAGAAAATAAAGAAGCAAGTCTTACCATATGTCCTTTTTGTTTTTACTTTCTTTACAGTGAAATCCCCCTTCTGCTTTGGAAATGCAATCTTGTTTTCAGGTCACCTTCTCTTGTGGTTGCTTGCTCTTTGGAAGAGTTCTCAATTAAATGCAGAGCAGCTAATTTCAGTCTGAAACATAAATCACACTAATCAGAACACATTACAAAATTGTGGAAACAACAAATAATAGTTTATCATAACTACTCTTCACTACAATTTACTGCAAAAGTGACCAAATTTCTTAAATTATACATTTTATGAAAGACTGTTCATCTGTTTCTATTGATGTGGTGAATGTATCAGAAGTGTTAACCGAGCATAAGTCTTTTTTCCCCACATTGGTCTCCCTGTTTTACTCTTAGGTTTATATAGACAGACAGGCATAAGAAATCTTCAATTCCTATATATTTTGTTAAAACCCTGGTTTGGCACCTTCTGAATTGTGATTAACACAACCTTACCATCTGTATATCAATACCACATTAGGAAATACTATATTTTCACAAAATATATAGGAATATAAGATTTTTATGGCCACGTTAAGCTCATATTAGTCTTATTTGTTATTCAAATACAAGATCAGGTAGAAAAAAAATGAAATAATTTTATGCCCTTTAAAAAAATGTCTCAACAAAAGCAGACTTGTATAACTTCAGAATTTATACTGAGCTTACCTACTCTGCATCCCAGGGTAAAAAAAAACTACATTTTGGGGGCAAAATGATTCATCACCGAATGGTACATGTATGCCTCTAAACTACAGGTTTGGACTTGGAGTACTGGAGAGAACATTGGTATATCAGGCTTCATTTGGTTACTTTTAACTAAACATTCAAGTTTCTCCATTACTTTTGTACCTAGAAGAATAAAATGTAAATTATATATATATATATATATATATATATATATATATATATATATATATATATATATATATATATATATATATATTTAATTGCATTATGCAACTTCAAGTGTTCATTTCAGCATATGGTCCAAAAAACTTAGTACATTGGCATGCATTCACAACAAAGATATGAAATATTACTATTTCTACTTACTTATTTAGTATTATTAATGTTGAATTGAATTTTGAATGTTGTTTTACACTCAACATTTTTTTGTGGTTATACTGTATATGTACATGCATAGTGGCAGTCAGTTTTTAATGGCTGAGGAGAGAAGCCAGTTACAATGTACCTGGGAAGCGACCACAAGCCTTTCGCAAGTAATCTGAATACTTTCTCACAAAAATCAACTTGGGCTCCAGTGGGACTCGAACCTGCACTGACAGGAAGTGAAAGAATTCACAATTTAAGGCACAATGCATTAACCAATCGTAAATGTAAAACAGATTGACTGTGACAAATACAAGGTACTAAAGTTTCACTACAGGCATATTCATATATACACTGTCAGATAAGTTTATACACGTAGGTAGGTATTACAGCAAAAATAGTACCAAGTTGACCAGATAAAAGTACCAAACCGAGATACCATGTACCAAGGTGACTGACATTTGGAAAATATGAGTTATGACTGGACAATTTTATTATAATTCTGTTTTCACTCATTTTTAAATCCAGTTAATTCACTACTTGAACAAATATTGATAATTTAAATACCAGGTTAAGATGTGTCAAAAGTGTTTGTTCACTGTAATTTTTTTACTAGATCTAAATATTTCACATATAAAAAATATTGGTCATCATTTTTTCCACCATGTTTCCTTGGTAATTTTGATGTTATTTACGAAGTTGGTACTTCAAAGATTTGACAATGAAACAAATATAACAAATAAGATGTCACAATCTACAGTACTAAATATTTACTTTTGGCACGCCCCTGTACGTGTGGTATAAACATATAAATACACTACTTGGGTGTGTATTTACATCAATACAACTTTTGTGGAAAATACTAAATAGTTTTCAGACCACATTCGACAGTCATCTAGGCTACAATCCAACGATATAAAAATCTATTAAATTTAACTTACTCGTTGTACTCTCTCTTCTGGGAGGCCCGTCTTGGTTTTTTGGGAGTACAGTACAGCTGTAAAATGGCGAGAACACAACAACGAATGTTTCGTCCGCCCGTTCCAATTCTTCCTTGAATTATGCACAAATGTAATCTGCTGGTGCAAAATACATCCTCTGCAATCTCCGTCATCATATTACATCCACCAGCGACGCATCGTCTTCCTTCTCTCGAACTTACTGACATACTGTTGGCGACTATGCAGCCATGTTTGTACACAAACTTCGCCAAACGTTTCAGATTTTTCCTCGTTCACACTTGGCTAATCGGTTAATCATATCCAGCAAAATATTATATATTTATAATTGTAAAACTAATACTTCCAAATACTACTTAAAACAAGAACTATAAAATCAAATTAACTCTTAATTCAATGAAAATGTAAGTCAGGTGATGTCCGTATCCTTCTGGCTTAAAACTTATCCGATATGGCTGTCCGTTACTGTTGTGACGTCACAGCACATCCGATTCGAAAACCGCGCGTTTAGCAAAACTATTCAGGTGTGAATTAGGGTTTTCTCGCAATATATCTCCTAATACATTACCGATTACGGTGCAACTTCCAGGATGACTTTATTTTTCACTTGACAACAGAATATCAAAAAATCATTTTGCACTGCAGGTACCCTTTAAACGTCTTATAGACAGAAACGATTTTGAACATTGGTGTAGGTCTCCTTTATAATACTATACAGTGAAACTTGTATATAAAGTCCCCCCTAGGGACACGACAAAACCAACCTTTACAGAAAGATGGTCTTTATATAGAGGTTGATTTGTACACAAATGGTACTATGGGACTGCAAAAATCAGTCTATATGACCAGGTGGTCTTTATACAGAGGTGGTCGCTAAAGCAAATTTTACTGTAATTTGGTATTGTTAAAAGTATTTATAACCACCGGGTTTGCCGATTAATTTTACAATAAAGTACTAATATACCGCTCAGGTACCACCATTTAAATTCTACATTTCTAAGCTAAGTTATTCGCTTTTACAGTAGGAACTCTTAAAAGGATTTAGATTATAATTTGGTCTGTATAATACACCTTTTTAAAAATATATCTGTATAAATTTCGAGCTCCACTGATATAATCTTATTTGCAGAAACAATTGTATTAAAAGTGTTTATTTTGGACTACTTGTAAAGCTTTAACTTCATTATTGTTTATAACATATCACATGGACAGTATGGGTGCCTGTGTTCATTTTTAGAATCGACTGGGGGGAGTTACCATGGTCTACCACTATGTGTCATTCCATGTCACCAAATATAGACGTCTTCTGGACACTGTTTTTATGTTTACGTATGCACGCTATCATTTATTGATACTACAGGAAGAAGAAAAAATATAGACGTCACAATTTAATTTTTGTTTCCATTTTATGATTTCCTAATTTTGTTATGTCAAAGCCAGCCATTTATTTTGTATTCTGACAAGATATATGAAAACATAAAGTTGAATTACCCAATTCACAAGAGCCACTGTTTGTATGTGAAAAGTGTTAAAAGACACGGTAGCATTCTTTGTTTATGTTCATCTATGTGTTCTGTGAGTGTTTTTCTTTTTACGTTATTTGTTTACATGCCTGATGTCCATTTTTTGTAGTTCCCAAAAGAACAGAATATAAGGTGTCAAACCTACTATTCCTCGTCTGTATCTGTGCTTTGGTGTTGCAAATTCCACATCAAGAGTTGTTGTAATTAGATTTTTAAAAAGAACGAAAATGATGCACTTACTAACATAGTTTGCTTTTGTTAGATTTTCTGTCCAAAGATTTACTGTGATTGATGCATTTCTGATAACCGGTTTTCACAAAACTCTTGCGATGGTATCAAAACTTTATGTCTGTTTGATGGCGTTTGATGACATTGAAAGTTATCACTTTGGTATCTACATCTCTCATTCGCAAGCAATGCCAAAATTGTTCATATTATTTCCCTATTCACCTATTGGAATGAAATTATTAAAACTATAAAAATCTCAATGATTAAAAAGGATACATGGATCTTGACAGAATTCACGAGATGCTAATATTAATTGTATTATATCCACAAACTTATACCAGGTAGCCAATTGGCCGAGTGGTTAGAGCATTGCGTTTTGAACCACGAAGTCTCCCATTTCTGGTCAGGGCAGGTTCGAGTCCCTCTCGAATCTAAGCTTATTTTGTCCGACAGTTTGCCTGTTTACTTGCGGAAAACCGATTTTGCTTTAAATTGTAACCGGGATCTCTCCTCCACTAGCGGCCACCATATAGTTGAAAAATTGTTGAGTCTGGCGTAAAACACAATTCAAATTTCAAATTCAAAATTAACTAACACCTACTAGATGTTCAGTGTTCAGTGGTGCTCTAGCGTCTACAAATATACAAGGCAAAGACACCAAAAGTATTATACGTCAGGTAGTCCAAGAGACAATATACATATATCATGAACATTGGACGAACAAGGACTTCCGGAAGATGAAGACGAGGGCCAGGTGTCATGGAAGAGTACGCATCCCTCTACTGACCGGTCATACTTGCAGCGAGTCCATATAATCAGATAAATGATTCAAATAAATAACTAGGGAATAAATTAACGTGAAAAACGGTATAAACGATTCAACAGCTGTCAATGAACAAAGAAGTTGATTTCCATTTAGTTAAACATAGTAATTACAAACAAAATAATTATACCGACACAAAATATATATTCCGTAGTCGGCGCTGGGCGATGTCGGATTTAGATGTTTGTACATGTAATGATATATCTGGGTCGGTGTGTGACAAGTGTTTGACAGAAAGTATTATCTTAGTAATATTAATCACACACCA
This sequence comes from Atrina japonica, assembly GCA_030159075.1. Classification (NCBI taxonomy): domain Eukaryota; kingdom Metazoa; phylum Mollusca; class Bivalvia; order Pterioida; family Pinnidae; genus Atrina; species Atrina japonica. Next base: position 484,233 of record BROG01000061.1, on the reverse strand, counting down.
ACATCCAATCAATGGGTTAATCGGGGTTATAATTTGAATTTGGCGTGTCACTTATAGGTTGCAATTATTTTCATACTAAAAGACGCGTTTTATCTTAAAGGTTTGAAACGATGTTGTTCGTGTTATCTTTTGTTACACGTAAAGGTGTTTTTCGATTGTATAATAAAAATGTATTATAACATGCACAAGTGGAAAGAATGTAGAAATGTATTTTACAGAAGCTAATTTTTAAACAGTTAGTACATAATCGTATATTTTGCATGGATTCTGTTGTCTTTTTTAACTTTGCGTTATAGCCATCAAAATATAGGAGATAATTTTCTGCGTATTTAACAAATTAGCATATTAGGTCAAAACAAACGCGATAGTTCATTACGCGCAATTGAATTTGTGACAAAAGATATCGGTCTCTATCGTATAAAAAGTCTATCAAAATTTGTTTTGATGTTGTTATTTTTTTTTTTTTTTTTTTTTTGCATCTAATGTTGTTGTTTTGTTTTTGTTATTATTGATGTTAATTTTTGTTGTTCTCTCCAGCACTTTGCACTGCTTTTCAGTAAATTAGACAAAATTTCGACATTATGTTTTTGAAGAATATAGGAACAATGGAATTAGATATGTAATAATTACGACATTGGACTTTTGTTAATTAATAAAAGGAAATATATATATATTTTTTTCTCATTACATTCCTTCCATCGGGACGTTTATGTAGAGGGCAATATATATGGTATAGCATATGTCCTTTAGTCTTCTATTATAATATGTATTCATCTTTTATCCGTTTATTGAAATTCAATGGCTACTTTTTACATTTAAATTCCAAATTTTTCTGAAGCTAAGATAGTCATCTTTGTACAGTGGTTACTCTTAGACGGATTTCGGCTATACTTTTAGATTTATTATTTGGCCTTGTATAATACCACGTTCTCTTTAGTAAATACATATACATTTGAAATTTGAGCTCACCTGATGAAGTATAATTGACAGAAACGATCGTCGTGAGCATTATAACTTTGATATTATGTTTATGATATATAACGTCTTTATCTTTTGCTTCCAGTATCCATGATTGTAAGATCCAGTATTTGAAATATATTTTGCCATATATAAAGGAATTGGTTAGATTGTTGTTTGACTATTTTAGACATTAAGATGTCGACAATGATGTAACGTATTTATTTTTATAAATACATTTACATTTGTAAATGTAACTACTCATTATTGAAAGATCTTTATAGTTAACATTTTGTATTGAAATCTGACAGTTGAACCGTAATTTACGAATTTTAAGACGTTAAATCAATGTCTATATTGCATGTTCTTGGGTTTTAATTTCAATTCCCACTTAAATGTCATGCATGTGTTGTTAACCATTTTAGTGTTCTGTCACTTTGTACATGGATGATTGGTTGTTTGGGATAGATTCTAGTACAATGAAGAATTCTCATAATACGACCTAATAGGGAACTTTCGAGTTAGCACGGATAACCGTTTTAATCCTGCTTTTATTATCGTCAGCTGCATGTTCTTCAATGTTATGTCCGGTTTCGATGATATATAGAAAGCCCCCATTGCACAATTGGAAAAAGCACCCTGCAAGTGTTCGAAAGGTCCTGGGTTTGATTCCCGGTCTGTCCGCACATTTTTCTCTGCCTGTAATTCGGCGTTCAACTAAATAACACACTGTGGTATGTTTTAAGAATATCTTGGGTTTCTTTATACAAAATAAATTTAATGCGCTAAAAAATAAAAATATTTCCATTAAATTTACATGCTCTGCAAAGGTAAATATGCAAACCGGAAGAACACATTAGGAACAAAATCGAGAAGGCGCGAATAAATGCAGGATCATAACGGTAATCTTAACTAACTCAAAATTCCCTTATGACTTACTCGAATCAGTCTGATTAGCAAGGAAGAAATTGGCAAGAGGTAGAATGATTATGATCTTAAATGCCAGCTGGTATATTTGGAAATAATAATGATAATGATTATATTCCATGAAAATAAATAAAAAATATAACTTTCCAAAAAGAGTTATTTGAAATGTAAATGTTTTATTTTATTTTTTTTTAATTTCAGTGGATGCGCAATCAGAATTTCTATTTATAAATTTACTTCAGTCCGTTTGTTTCGGGTTTCTCTTTGGTCAGTGAAATGGAAACTCACTAAGGAGTTACGTTTCACTGCTTGTGTTCTATGACGTCACGCAACGTCCGTTTTGTTATCCGAGTCCGATACACTTGCTGAATTCAACTGTTAACATATTTTGTAATGTATCGACACATTTTTTGTGTCTAGAAACATAAACGTATCGTTTCACTACTTTTGGCAATAAATCGGAATTGAAATCATCAAAACCAAATGATCAATCAGTAATTAACTTTCAAGCACATTAATCTTCTCAACACAGTAGTTTTGTCATTGATAAGGATCTGAGCCAGCATAAGCCTATAGATTAGCCGTTCCCTTCGTCATTTTTAGAAAAGCGACTTTAAAATGTAAATATATAAACCTGTGACAGTCCTACAAATACTGACACCTCGCACTGAAACTTAATTTCTGAAATTGGTATCGCCAGTCGTTGCAAAACAGTCAAGGTAACTGCTAATTATAATATTATGGAAATTAGATAATTGGTCTCAATGTATTGGTTATATTGTATACAATATAATGTATTTATATCAAATTCCAGTTAAACTAATGAAGTCTTATTGACAAAAACGACCGTCTTGAACATTTGTTTGGACACTTTTGTGAACTATAACTGTGATATCGTTAATACTATTTGCGCATGTACTGCATTATACACTAAATACAGATAACCTTCATTTGCATCATAATACGGCAGCGGTGCAATTTTAGACAAAGATAAATCTGATATAATCGTCTTTCATATTTACTTTATATCACGTAAAAATAATGTTATATCATTTTATTGAGCTCACAGAGTAATCATAAACATATTTTACGCAATTGTCTGTAGTTTTATGTTCGATGCTTTCAGAAAAATATAGTTACAAGCTTTGCTTAGGAATAATCGAATGTTTCGTCCGAAGTACCATATTGCACGAGGGATCAATAAATCTGATCGGAGAAAGGTGAACCCTAAGATAAATCTATAATCGACAAAGACAGAAATGAGGGTTGGAACCATTCAAGGTGTCCCGTGGTATATTACATCATTCAAATATTGCTTCATACTGTTTTAATAACACAAGATCTCTAGTACGAATCCAGCAATAAAAATTTTAGAACTTCCCAAATTATAACATTGTTTTTTGTTTTCCTTGTTTTCAAGTACGGCCAAATTTTATATAAAATGGGAAGAAAACCAAGTAGATAATCAATAATTACCGATTTGTGGAAGACTTTTGAGTATTTCGGGAAAAGTTTCTTTAAAGATCAACGGACACGAACATGTTATGTTTATTTTATTACATTTTGGGTTAGATATACATGAAACCTAAGTACTATGTACAAAGAAAATTTTAACCCCTTCGTTTACGCATACCAGGTGGAAAAAGGTAACACAATATCAGGTTATAAAGAGTAGTTTCCATTTACCAAATACTCCGCTAGGTCTGCTAAAAGGAAGTGACTACATGTGGTGGTCAGCAGCATTAAAAAAGGAAAGGATATCATGATAAATAATAAGTGACAAAATAAATCATGGCGTACGGCGACTTAGGAAATTCTTTATGTGCAAAGTGTGTTTTGAGAACTAATAATAAATAAACACCTCTTTATTATCCATCAATTGTTCTTACATCTAAATGCTACATTATAAACAATTACGTATTTCACATACGTCACTCTCCAAGCGCTCCGAAATTTGCCGATCGTTACCGAAGGCGGTCAATTGGGGCATGCATGTTTTCAGTCGTTTAAAGATAAATATCTCGATACCTGTATGGTTTTCGACAGTGTGATTTCTTAATTATTGGTTATATGAGTCGTATCAAAATGTATATACGAATTTTTTTTCTTACCCGTTGACCTTTAAATATGACGTCAAAATCTGTGTATTCCGAAATAATCTTAACAACACACACACGCACGCACGCGCACACACACGGACACACATAATTTTTTTATTCTGAAACAATTCCTATTCACAGTTTAAAATATTAATTTCAGGCTATTTCAGTTCGAATAAAACTCTTTATCAAAATTAAAAATTTTCGGAGCAAATGACGTGTACATGTATATACAACCTTAACACCCAAGTATGTCATTTCGATTGTTTACCATCTTTTTCATTCAATTGCATGCGGAATAAACGTAATCTAAATGTCAGAAAATAGTAAATACAGTTTAATCAATCAAGTGATATTTTCGGAAGTGTATAGTCATTTTATGTAAGGAAACTAGTAAATATTTCAGAAAAAATCGTGGAAAGTTCAATCAAAAATTAATGGGGGCTCCGTCGTCAAATCACACTTTAACTCTTTCACTTCTAGTAAGTGCACATCCAAGCCCAGCTGGGTAGTAAGTTAATTATCTAAGAACGTTTAAAAGCTGCCAAAGACCAGTGGTCTCTTCTTAAACACATTGTAACTAATTCAACTGAAGAATTGCAAACTTTAGCATAAAACACTATTGATTCACAACAGGTTTTTTCAATTACAATTTTAGTGTTCAGTAAAAGTGCAGGAACTGATTCCAGGGAAAATTATGAGATTATGAAAGCCACGTTAGTGGTGACAATGTTCCGTCTAACAATCACAAATCACCCGGTTTTGGACTTTGTTTCCATTGGCTTTGTCACAGAAGGCCGTGGATACTATCATATTAGAGAGATGTATCTTATCCCTCCTGTACGAAACAGTTGAAGATGCTAATATGACCCAAATACAATGTATTATTATATTGATGTGGCAAAGTTTATGATTTCGAAGACTCTAACACCCAAATGAAGTTACTTGGGTGATATTTTGTGAGAATTTTTTCCACATATGGTACTGGACATCGTTTTATAAAATGTCTGAAATTTCACGATTGCCGATTAGTCTTACGACCATTCACCGACAACGTTTAAGACTCATATAGCAAGTCGGAATTTCTTAGGACTACCGATTATTGAGTATGTATAATATTAAAGGTTATTTTTTATTGTTCAACAAATAGAAAAGGTGGAATGAATGTTAGGTGATTCATTGAATAATGATTGCCTTGTAAAGGAAAAGGCAAGATAAGTATCTCATCTTGAAATATTTGAATCAGGAACACGATGTGTATGATCTGTTATACATTCCCTAAGCTACACAATCAAAGGGAGGTAAGTGATATGTCTGTATAGGACGACGCCGGATCTCCTACCAGTCGTATGTTCCTCTAACACACCAAGCAAATTAATTTAGTCATTTCAGTGTCATTTCAAACAATTTCTCAAAATATTTCACGTGATCTTAACGACAACGAAACGGATTTATGATTTACAAATGCCCCAACCCAGTCGAAATTACATACTAAATTTTGTCGTGAATCGGTAATCGGAAATGTTTATGAAACGGGCGGAAATTGTATTACTGGGTGTAAGACTTTTTCCCGTTTTACGACCTTTTATGAAACGATGCCCTGTATTCAATACCGAACATGTGATGAGGTCAGATGTTTCATGAACATTAGTTCTTTTGTATTTGATTAACAGATGAGATTGAAGGATGATCATTTTCTGTCTGCTTTGTGTCTGTCTGTTTTTGGTTGTAGTTTTTTTACATGTATCTTGGCAAGTGAAACCCATATTATTTAAACATGATACCACGATTATAGGTTTGAAATGGTCAAGACGGTCATTTCTGTCAATAAGACTTCGTCGATTGAGCTTGAATTTCAAATAGTATAGTTCTAAACGAAAAGAAAGGTTATCAGACATGGTCAAATAATAAACCTTAACATATTGCCAATACCGCCAAAGAGTAACAACTCTATAAAGATTACTGTCTTAGTTTTAGGGGAGATAAGAATTCAGGCAATGATACTGTTTGGACGACGGTTTCTTGTAGCAATTAAATTTTATAAACATAATACCAAAGTTACAATTCTCAGGACGATCGTTTCTGTCAATTAGACTTCATCGGTTGAGCTACAATTTTATATATATTCTCTAGAGGCAATAATACAAGGCCAAAAAATAACTGAAATGCACAGCCAAATCCTTGTAAGAGTAACCAATGAAAAAAGACCTTAGCTATTGAATGATTTAGAATTTGGCGTATACGATATTAGCTGGTACCGAAATAGCAGATACCTAGGTTTATGTATACACTCGTGGACTCGAACGGTCCACCAGCAGTGGCAACGACCCAGTGGCAATAGATATAAATATAATATCAAAGTCTTTTACTTTAAAGAAAAGAATATATCTAAACACTTACCATCCCATATTATAAAAATTGATTTACAATCCCATGTAATATTCCAGGGGAAAATCCAAATTTCTGTACAGGATGATAGTTTCAGAAAACTATTTTGAATATGTAAAGTCTATCAAATACGGTTGCTACTAAATCTTATATTGATTTTTGCTTTCTTCTTCTGTCAAAACTGCATTACATTACAACATTTAATTTGTTATTGTAAGGAGATTCCGTCCATCTTTTAAAATCAGGGTCATTGTTTTATGTCATTGATAATACGACATTGGGGAAATACATCAGTGGTTAATATTCAATCTCAGACAGGGAATTCTATATTCTGAATTCCAAAATATATTTGTCTTCTCTTAAACATAAGATAATTTATTATCATATATGGTTTTCAAATATCTAAAACAAAAAATGTGTTTTAATAAAATGCGTGTGATGTCTATTTATATAAGATAAAACCTTTTTTACAGTCATTGATATTCCCAGAGACAGATAATAAGTATATAGTCATACAGGTCTATAAATCTGATAGTGAGGAAGAGTCTTCACTAAAACCAAAGTGATTCGGAAGGAAATAAATGAGAACGTGACAGACATGTCAGGTGATTGACTGAAGATATTCCTCAGTAAAAGATAGACTGTTTAGTTTAAATGTGACAGATGGATGATGATGATTATAATGATGATGATGATGATGATGATGATGATGATGATGATCGTTTGTACAAATCAAGACTTAGTGCACAGAAGCTGTAGCTACCGACTGTGTAACTCGATCATGCACTATTTAACATGCATTTCTTTATTACGAAAATAGAATTTGTTCGCAGGACACAGTGTAGTATATGAAAATACATTTAGTTCAGTTTTAACTGATATAATAATATCTATTATTTAGAAACTCTACATGTATTTCTAATTCGACCTCAACTGATGAAGCCTTACTGACAGAAATTGTCGTCGTGAACATTTTGTTTTGGTCCCTGTTTTGCAAAACCATAACTTTGATATTATCTCGAACATAAAATGACGAAATATTGAATGCTGTAGAGACATACCGGAATGAAGAAGATCGCGAAAGAATCTCCTTTCGGGGCAACATAAAAAGGTGGAACACATCTTAAAGTGTATTTAGTTAAACCAATAGTAGATTGAAATCAATAACGGATGTTATCGACCTTTCAATATGAGGCCACGGAATGCTTAATTCACACGAATGCAATGTAGCGTTGATCAAGTTAGTTAGGTCTCAAACAGACTTTGATGCTTGATATGTGCGATCAGTAAACATTTTTGCAAAGTTGCAAACTAGTATGTACACCAAAACCTATATTTGATACCTCCGCAGACAATTTATTTTTATTCTATATTCATTTGGAAACTGATTATACTTATACTCAACTGAATTATCATTTTAATTATTACTACCAATGGTAATGGCGGGGAAGTGGATAGTTCTGGTAATTTACCGATTTTTTCTACTCAAGAAAAGAACAATAAATTTCATGATTCCAATACCTCGACATGCTCAAAGCAATATGATTTACATTTTGTAACACAATATGGTAAAATTCTACACCGATTCCCACTAGAAGCTGGAATTATGTCTCGCCAACTTTGAAAATATATCAGTTAAGTCACATTACACGACCCGGTTCAAATAAATCATCTTGCATTGAATTAAATGTTGTAAATGTGATTCAAGTTGACAGTGTCTTAGCGAAAATGGAAATGGACTAAGAATCATTATTGTACAATCAACAATGCCATCAAGAAAAACCGTTTGAAGAACATTAACAATGTAAAGTATTTACATAATAGTCAGATTTCAAACAGTTCCCCTTTTCCAGACGTTTTAAATTACAATTCTGTTTCTTTCTGATGAGACATCGACGAACAGTTTTTGACAACATTTTTGCAAGTCAGAAAATTGAATTTGTAAATAAAACCATAATACCAAATTTATAATTATCAAGACGATCGTTTCTGTCAATTAGACTTCATCAGTTGAGCTCTAATTCAAAATATATTTTCTAAAGGGAAAGGGGTATCATACAGAACCAAATAATCAATCTAAATGCATAGCCAAATCCTTCTAAGAGTAACCACTGTAAAAAGATGACAACTTTACCTTTCGAATGATGTTAGCAGTGTGAAATACTTCTTTAGTATAAGATTATTAGCTGGTACCGTTTTAGCAGTTTAGGTAAATGACAGTTATAGTAATAGACATGAATTATTTAGTACTAATTGGGATTATACAAAACATTGAGAATAGTAATTTGACAGGTGAACAAAATGTATTACTAGAAAACACAGTTCTAAAATAGAAAACTTAATGAATATGTTCTGTTCTTGCTATCCGTCATCCGTCTGTTTTGTTTTTTTATGTGTTTATATACTGTACACAGGGTTATTTTCGCCCCGTGTTATTTTCGCCTTAGTGCACTTGCAAAAAGTTTCGCCTAATTATAAATTCGCCAGGACTTTTATTATTAAAAATAGATGAATTTATCATTTTGAATTCGTACAGTTTTGAATTTGTCCACTGACAATGGGTTCTAAAGGGGCGAAAATAAAACGGGGGCGAAAATTACCCTGTATACAGTATTTAAGGCCAGAAATATGCAAAAGGAGCTCTAAACAAACCCATATTTTTTACATAAGCAACACATCTGCTTTGGACCTAGATTGACTCCTGTCGATTGGAAAGGACGGTCGACTTCATATCCCCTATACGACAAAAGCAACGATTTCAATTTCCATATCACGAACTTTCCCGTATCTAAGTAGTAATATTCCATCTTTTCCTGCCTATGACGTTTTCGTTTCAAAGCTTATTCTTTATGCCAGGAATATCATAATATGAATACTAGATCGTATTCTGGGGCACGACCACAGACAACCGTGCTTTTCGCCAAACTTGACCTTCACCGAGCTTGACCTTTTTTTTTTTACCAAATTTGACCTTATATCGAGCTAGAAAGGTTTCCATGGAACATTTGCGACGGGGGAGACATGACAGCAGGAGACACTAACTCCCTCCGGAAACACCTGATCCTACCCGTTTGCGATTCACAATTGTTCTTCATGTTGAGAACGCTTTTACATCTACCTTTTCACCACCAAATTTGATCTTTTCATCGAACTTGATCTTTTTACCAAACTCGAGATGTTTCCGCGAACATTTAGGGATTCAAAAATGTTCTTCGTGTTGAGACAGTTGTTATATCAACTTTTTTACCGAGCTTGACCTTTACATAGAACTGGACCTTTTCACTGAACTTGTAAAGTTTCCATGGAGCATTTGCGACGAATGTGGCATGCCGCCAGGGGACTCCTTTTGGACACCTGGTCCTATCCCGTTTGGGATTCGCAATTGTTCTTAATGTTGAGACCATTTAAACACCTAATTTGTTGTGTTCTAATGGACTTGAGTTTCGATTATCAATTGGTACTTCTCCATTTTTACTTCCAAAGGATACTTGTAATTACCCCATTATACCATTTTACAACATTTTATGTAGGATATACATGTAATTGTAATAATTTTGCTAGGGTATTTTATTTCATGCCTCATACATATCTTTTCCCAGGATATTAAATATCCTGCCCATCGTTGGATGTGTCTATATACTTATTTTTTCTCCTTCCTTTCCATTTCTTGGCATACACCTTCTTAATAACGTGTGGACCGAACTAGATGGGATGTTTTAAAGATGGCAGCATATTTATAACCCTTATAAATGAGCTTATTTGTATATCACAATGGAAAGAAACGGGAAAGAAATCATGTAGAAAAAAACTTTATACCATCACATTTAAACGTGCTGCCAACGAGAGCGTGTGTTAGTCTCTCTCTGTACCAATTGGGACGAGGATTCGTTCCTCACGAATTTCATTTGGATTTCACTGTGGACTCACGGCATGTGTGACCGGTCCTCCATGGTACCTGTTCCCACCTCTTGGTTTCCAGAGGTCCGTGTTTGTCCAGTTTTACCAGATTTGTATCTATACCCTGGACATCCTAAAGATTTATACTTTGGTACCTGATATTTTTTATATTTCTGTTCAGAGCGATTTGTGAATAAAACAAACGTAAATTAATCCCATATTCTGTTGAGGTTCATGTTATTATTAATAGCAAAATAATTTAATATGTTTTGATAAAACAAGTGTAAGTGATCCAATGTCTTAGCATTATATTATGCTTTAGTTCTTTTGTCATACAAAACGAATTTAATAATCTCTCAGAAATGATTTCTGAAAACTATAACCTGATTTGATGTTACATCACTTGAAGTGAGAAACTTTAACATTTGTTGCATATAGAAATATGCGATAAATTAATTCAAAATTCATGTTGTTCAACACCTGGGAACTTTCATTGAGATATTCTCAATACATCAAACATTTTCAGTCAATTACTTAATAAACCATTTGAAATGGCATACAATACACAAGGTTAAGCTGCAGATTGGTATATGAATTCTCTGTAGACATTTTATTCAATCTATCAGGACAATAAATATGTTGGCTGTCAATTTCAAAATATTCACTTCGAAAAAGTGAGGATTTTGGAAATGAGGAATGCTCAAAATAACTGGTAGTGACACACAACATTGGATAGAAATGATGTAGAGATTTAATGTGAAATATTCTGATATTTTGTTGTTGTTGATATAATATGCCTATCAAGATTCCGAGTTTAATACTGTTGTTTTCACAGAGTGTGATCTGACTTACCGGATCACCACACTGTAGTTTTCTAAATCCATATCACCCCTCTCTGAAACTGGTGACGTAGTAAACAAAACAGGACTTTATTTACCATGATAACAACACCGAAAGTTATCATGATCAATGAACTAACTCCATTTACATTTGATATCTTCCCCCATAGCAAAAGTGCCGGAATAAGATTAGTTTGTTATGAATGGGTATATAATAAATTTATCATTAGAACAGTAAATTGATCGTAAGAGCCAGATCACGTCCTGTGGACAGGGGCAGGTCATCAGGTCAAAAGAGACGCCAAGCGTCGAGTATGATCTAATAATCTGCCCCTGTCAACTCGAAGTGATCCAGCTCTTGGGATCAAGTTACTGTTATAATAATTTCTATGTCTCACATTTTATCTACATGTATATCTGAATCATTCAAATGTTTTTACATAAAAATTTCAATGCTTCCTTCTGGTTCCGTCCCGTTTGGAATTCGCACCCGTTCTTCGGGTTAATGCTATGTGTATATCAAATCTGTTGTATACTGATGGACTTGGAGTTTGTAAGATATCAATATGTTTAATAATTATCTGAATTATTAATAATTATTGAATTATCTGGAGGTGATTCAATTATATTTGTGTTTACAAATTAGAATGATTCATGCAAATATAGGCTATAAATATAAATTAAATTCAATCTATATAAAGTATGCTTTCTCTTCGTACTCGACAATTATCATTTATACCTTTTCTAAAGCATTCAAATAAGACTATGATAAAATGCAATTCTTTAAAGCTGGCAACTGCGGCCAGGTTAGTCTAATATATGAAAAATCGATACCACAACTGTGGACGAAAGAGTTGCATGTAGCAGCTCTTATACAATGAACAACAACAATAAAGCTCGTGAATACATGCACATATATATTTATTATGAAGTACTCTTCGTTTGTAATAGAGATTAAAGATATAGAGGATGAATCTCTTAATTATTACGTACGCAGTAATTCTCTGTGTGACTAGGGCTGTCATATTCCAAAACAAAACGATCGGACACATTTCAAGGTAAGAAAGATATATTATTATTAAAAATTTATTTTCTGATGTAAAATAACTTTACTTAAATGTTGATATATGAATATGCGTCACATGTTCCTGAATTTTTTTCTCTAAACAGAATGAATATGACTTATATTTTGATGAGTGGAATTCTGTTTCCCTTTAATTTTCGCTCCCAATTGTAGTATATTTTAAAGTAATTGTACATTTCGGTAAGTGTGTCACGCCAAAATCACATTCATGAGTTCCGCCTATTTTTTTTCTATCTATTAGGTAAACCTAGTTTTGCTCACAAACTGACATTGACGGCAGATTAACCAAGATCTCCGCAGAGGTTATTAATAAAATTATGGATAAACTACGCCATAATCGCAGAACAAGGTTGTTGTCAAGAATATCGTAGTTCAAGTGAAAAGGAATTACTTATTTCATTATAGTAATTTGACGTGATACTTTATTTTCTTCAAACATCAATTATTTGGTGTTTATTTTTTATCTCTCAAAACCAGTGAGTATAAAGTAAGAAAAATGCTTGTTTTATTTATTTCAAATAAAAAATACAGCATGTATTAGAGGACAACGTTTATGTTCTGAGAATGTCATTTCTTGTCATCACTGCTATTCCGTATGTAAGAATATTCTTCCTTGGTGAAACCATAGGAAGTATTATTCGGTATAGAATAAATAATTTAAGAAATATATAAGTGAGCTGTATGTCTATTTGTAAATGTATATTTTTATTTCTAAGGCACACTTTATATATATTTCTAAGGCACACTTTATATATATATATATATATATATATATATATATATATATATATATATATATATATATATATATATATATCAACAGGTAATGCTTACTCCCACCTAATAATACGTCAGATAAAGATAGATGACTTCATATACTACCAGTTTTGGTTTGTTTTCGTCTTGTTAAGTGACATTCTGCATAAGTCATACGCCAAATTTTGTACCATTTATTACGTGCTTAGCATGTAGAATTAAGTATGTTACATATTCATTTTTGAGCCTCACATCCCATAGATTTCAAGTTTCTCATTAAATAATGTCATGCACACACGCAGTAAGTTAACTTTAATCATATTGCTAGCTTTATTAGCATTCCTGGAAAACGTTGTGTGTGAAATCTATATTTCGTGATCAAGGGGAAAAAGAAAGGGATTTGTCGACGAGAAGAAAATATAAATGATTTCCTCTGGAACACCGTTCGTTGTCTGAACTATATGTCATAGGAACGTAATGAATATGCCGTCAATCTAGGAAATAAACCTCCCTTGATTATATCATTTTCAGATTAAAACATGGTTATCATTAATCCTTTCAACCCTACAGACCATAAAAGATTGGTCTTAAAGAATAGAAAATACCATACCAATCAAATAATTAGGGGTGAGGGGGTTAATTGGTTATATTTCCTGATACAATCACCACAGCCAAAATGATCAATGACGATACGATACGATAGATCATACTTCCTCCAAGTATTAAAATATTTTCAGCACACTGGTATATTACAATAAAGATAGAGTCTTTGCTGTAGATTTACATTCAATAGTAATATGAATGGGTCTATGATTGTTTCATTTCTACGAGTTGATAGAATATCAACGCAGTTATTTTAAGTTATTTGTGTTGGGAACAAGTCAAAGCACATTTTGCAGTATGGGGTTAATAACACATTATACTGACGCAAAATTACACATGTATGTGCATTTCAGCAACATAAATTCACCTTCAAGATTGAAATTTCCAAATCACACATTTATTCGAATATTTTTACTTTTTAAATTTACGAAAATATAGTAACAATTCGCTGAAAAATATAGGTCTACAAGACTTGTTGAAATATATGCTATTAAAGGCTACTGATAGGAAGTTTAGCGTAAGGGTATAATACTGCCCTGTCGCATAGAAATTTAATATCGATGACACGATGTTTATAAGTACAAGATTTTATAATCATCGCTGATCCATGTCTGACCCGATTTTTAGTTACTTTTTTGTAAAACCTAATTTTACCGAATTAAAAAAGTATTCAGTATACTGAGTGTATTATACCTCATTACAACTTACGATTGCCATCAACTCATATCAGTACTTTCAGTACTTTGATTTTGTTGTTGTTGTTGTTGTTGTTGCTCTCTATGCTGTAAAGATATAACGTATGTTGCCATGCAAATGCTTTAAACTGTAACCTTATATCTCGGTCGTTAACTGACACCCTATGGATATATGATCAGATCCATTATTCTTCCATTTTTTATTCATGTGTCATATGTTATATGAGTATATTTTTTGTTATCATGTAAATATTTTAAGAGGTAGATCTAAATCCTTGCTGCTGATAGACACACTAAAGGTGCATCAAGAATAATGTTACGAAAGCTAGACAAACGACCTTTTTCAATAAAAGGAGTATACATACATAATAAATACTGAATTCAGTCTGTTTGATTTTAACCGATTTACAGTCCATATCCATTAGCAAAGAGTACTAGTGTGCATTAGTATGAGTTTTTTTTTCTGTTGTCTAGTACTAGATCCAGCATGTATTATTATTCAGAATCACTAGGGCATTAGAATAGCTGTCTGTGTTTAAATAAGAATTCCGTAATGGATTGCATATAATTGCACTCAGGGAGTATAACGTTAAAGTCATTACATATATCTATCATACCAAGTGTGTAAAACGTATATGGGAAGATAGGAACAGACTGTTCTTAGAAAATTGATTCATTCCATGCCAAATGGAATTTGACCTATCTTATTACGATCCATTTCTTTATCGACAAAGAAAAAAAAAATAGAAAAGAGCGCCAATGTATGGAGAAGTATATTAAGCAAAAATGTAGTAATTTCAATCACAGACCTTATGACATTCTCGATAAAATACTAATCAAACACTTAATTTGTCTATAAAATCATATGATGTTATAATTCTTAGTAAACGAGTTGAAATTACTTTTCCCAAGGAAATGCTTTACAAATGGATTATTGTTTGTTTGTGGTACATGTTTTGGCATTGATTATTTGCATGGAAGGGATGCATGGAACTGTTGACAATCATTATTACGATCTGGCTCCATAAATGCTGATCTGTGAAGGGATCAAATATGTTTATCTAGATTATCCAATCAAAATGAAGAATTCTTGTCTGAGAAATAGCACGATGTTGTAAATCCGCTCAAACTATATTTACCTAAACGAATTGCAGTTAACATTTAAAAATTTACAAATGTAAATATGAATGTTTATTGTTGTCGAGTTAGACTTGTAAACATGTTATTGACGGATCTGTAGAAGGTTTTAACTTTATTAAATACTTTTATTTTGTAAAGTTAACCATAGTGACTATAGTTTACTACAGCTTGTTAGTGTGTTAATAGATTGTTCACGCGACATTCGATGATGTTTCTTTTTTATTATTATTTTTTGTCCTATAAGCATATCGTCATTGTTATCTTATATTGATGGACTTTCATTCCACAGGGCAGAGTTTCTTGAAGTTTAGTTTACTACAGCTTGTTAGTGTGTTAATAGATTGTTCACGCGACATTCGATGATGTTTCTTTTTTTATTATTATTTTTTCCTATAAGCATATCGTCATTGTTATCTTATATTGATGAACTTTCATTCCACAGGGCAGAGTTTCTTGAAGTTTTGTTGATTGACTACAATAACAAGGTACCTCCAAATTTCGAAATAGGTAAGCCTCTCTTGTGAACTAAAACGATTTAAAAATTCAGTTAATGTACATTAGATGAATCAATTTCACTTCCTGTACCCTATATATGATCCATCGATAATCGGTGTTAACTGGTAACCATGCGACGGCTAGCAATAATAGTCTACCAACTTCGTTACGAGTGAGATGTAGAATACTCAATTTACTTTACATGTTACAGCGTGACACGGATAAAACTTTCGCTTTGGTTAATGGTGCTTAATGCCATATGCAACTTTTTGTCAGTGATATGGTGGTGGAGGTTATTTTAATATAGTAGGTAAACCGTGTTAAAATATACCCACGAAAAGACCACCGGGCTCTCGAGAGTAAACTGACAAACGTTTTTACACAAATCAGTTTAGGTTCTTCCAGCCGGTCCCTCTACCATGTATTGGAATGAGTCATTGCGAATACACTGTCGTATCTGAAAAGGTGACAGAAAATGTTTTAAAATAAAAGAAACAAAAGACGGTGACTCTCGTACTTCTGTTCTATGTTGAAGATATACGATAGTAACCCGGTGTAACTTCTAGATCATTGTTGGACGAGTACAGCATCGCACTTTAAATCATAAAGTCTAACACCTTTTGTCAGCGTAGGATGGCATCTACGCTTTTTATGGTGAAAGCATTTGGCGGTTTATTTGGGGTAACAATGGTCCTATCAATAAGATTTAGATTTTTCAATTTAGAATAGCGTTTTACGCAATATTTAACATTTTTTTCATTAAATATGGGGCGGCCAGTTTTTGATAGTTGAGGACAGAACCCGGTTACAATGTACCCGGGAAGAGACCAACTGCCTTCCACAAGTAAACTGTCTCACAAAAAAGCAGCTTAGATTCAAGCGAGGCTCGAACCTGTGCAGACCAGAAGTGAGAGAATCCATGGCTGAAAAGGCCACGGAGGATCCGCTATCCATAATAATTTTTTCCTTTAGTATAAAATGTTACCTGGTAATGTTATACCAGTTTCTGGGTTTATGTATTTCACCGGAGACTCAGATCGTTCCTTATCAGCAGCAACTACCGAGAGATTATAAATGTTATCAACATCTTACCATAGTTATAGTTTTCATAATATGATCCAAAACAAATACGCAATACGATTACTTCTATCAATTAGACTTCATCAACGGTGATGAATAGCTGAAAGGTACAAATCGCTAATAATAAAAAAAGTTTTATCCGTTGAGCAGTTTTTATATAAACAGCGATTTGTATCTTCAATACTCCATCATAGAAGAAACAAAACAGAATTAGGCTTAAGATGATGGATTTATAATTTCTTTAGTTAGGAAAAAGTCTCGTCTCTTTATGAACTTTGCATCATCAATTTTTATACGTTTTTGAAAACCAATTTATCAAAACTCATGTCAATTCACCTATAAATATATACCGTCATATTTTTGTTGTGTTTGATTTAGTTCTGTAATTACAGATGCGCCATGTGAAGCCTCACTTCAGCTAAATGTCAACAATTTCGACTCTGTGAACGAAGCACGTATGGTAAGCTAATGCCAAGGAAACATACTTCGTGTATTTTGGAGAGCGTTTCTATTTAAAGTATTCATTGTATAAAATCTCAAAATTTGGTGCCTGGTAAGGTACGATAATCATGTATAATGGTTTTGTATTTGATAATAAACGTGTATGTCCCGTGTACAGATATAAGGTTTTTAGAGATCAAAAATCAAATAGAGAATAACTCTTGCGCATCAACATCATATGTTTTTTTTAAATTATGAATAGTGTTTTTATTATACCTCTAATATGTATCTTTACTTCTGATAAGTCAAAATCGTTTCACGTGATCTAAAACATTTCTTCATATCACCCTGGAACATTTATGTCACCCTCTATGGCGATTTATGTCACCATCTCGTGCGGAGAAATGGATGCGCGTACGGTTCGTTTTTTTTTCTAGTAGGCTATGTTGTAATTAGGTGTAACCTCTAGCATATAAAATCTCCATTTCATAATTCATAGATACATCCAACAGCCGAAATTTAATGATTTGAAAGCATTGATACTTCGTTGTCAAATATATTTGCTGGAGTCAGCCTTGGAGGCTTAATATTAAAAATCGACGCAAAGAATGATAAAAAATATCGCTTGTGTTGAGTACCAAAGGCGCTATGTCTTTTGTGTTACAATCGTTACTTACGTAGGTCAGTTTGTTAGTGGAGTTTTTATTGCCTTTCGGTATAATAAAACAATTATTTTCCCTTGTTTTGGGGTTGACATGAATATTTTCCAAACCTCGAGGTGTTATGCTGTATGGTATTACAGCATATATTGTTATATGAGACTACAGCATATATTGTTATATGAGACTACAGCCTTGTTATATGAGACTACAGCATATATTGTTATATGAGACTACAGCATATGGTATTACAGCATATATTGTTGTATGAGACTACATGTTATATTGTTGTATGATACTGCAACATATATTGTTGTAAGATATTACAGCATATATTGTTGTAAGATATTACAGCAGGGGGGCGGTGTGGTGGGTGGGGGGGTGGGGGGGCGGGGGGGGGTCGGTTGGAGGGCGGGGGGATATGTCACCATCTCGTGCGGAGAAATGGATGCGCGTACGGTTCGTTTTTTTTTCTAGTAGGCTATGTTGTAATTAGGTGTAACCTCTAGCATATAAAATCTCCATTTCATAATTCATAGATTACATGTTAACACTGGAATGGAGAGAACCAACAGCCGAAATTTAATGATTTGAAAGCATTGATACTTCGTTGTCAAATATATTTGCTGGAGTCAGCCTTGATGGAGGCTTAATATTAAAAATCGACGCAAAGAATGATAAAAAATATCGCTTGTGTTGAGTACCAAAGGCGCTATGTCTTTTGTGTTACAATCGTTATGAACTTACGTAGGTCAGTTTGTTAGTGGAGTTTTATTGCCTTTCGGTATAATAAAACAATTATTGCCCTTGTTTTGGGTTGACATGAATATTTTCCAAACCTCGAGGTGTTATGCTGTATGGTATTACAGCATATATTGTTATATGAGACTACAGCATATATTGTTATATGAGACTACAGCATATCTTGTTATATGAGACTACAGCATATATTGTTATATGAGACTACAGCATATATTGTAATATGAGACTACAGCATATATTGTTGCATGGTATTACAGCATATATTGTTGTATGAGACTACATGTTATATTGTTGTATGATACTGCAACATATATTGTTGTAAGATATTACAGCATATATTGTTGTAAGATATTACAGCATATATTGTTGTATGAGACTACAGCATATATTGTTGTATGAGACTTCAGCATATATTGCTGTATGAAACTATAGCATATACACAGAATATTTTAATAATTGTTATGAGCTTACAGTATATATTGATTGCTATAAACTGACAGTATATATGAATTGTATTAGGTTACAGTATAAATTGTTTTATAATTCAGTATATATTCGTTGTATGACCTTACAGTATAAATTGGTTGTATGAGCTTACGAAATATTGATTGCTGTGATTATTTGTTCCCATTAACTATGATGTACTCTAGGGATTTCTAAATTAGAATAATTTTTGTCCCTGCTTCGGATCAGCAGCTCAGTAGTATCTAACGCCAATCCCAAAAACGATGGAGTCATAAACTCCAACATTATTGTCATTAAGGGATATATGTTTGTCTATAAATGTTGCCTATTCGTTATTTCTGTATATTAGTTGTTACGTGATGAAACCGTCGATGTCGTTACACTCCAGGTAATTCAAACGCGTGCATGTTCGTCATATTTGTATTATTCAAATAGTGTATTACCGTCTTGTTTACATTTTGATCTCATTTTATTTAAAGTCAGATTATATTTTTTCCTACAGGACTTTTCTCTTGGCTTAGTAATCAACCTAAAATGGCGGGACGATAGACTTGAATTTATTGACGTTATCGAAGATAATGTTCTAGAACTTGATACCCGTATGATGGAGAAGGTATGGGTACCAGATTTATATATAGCCAATGAGAAGCGTGCATATTTTCACGAGGTCTCTGTACCTAATAAGATGATGCACCTGTTCAAGGACGGAAGTGTTGTATACAAGTCAAGGTAATAATGCTTCGAGTTCTAACAAGTAGAATTTGTGAAACCCGTATTCAATTTCACCTTAATAATATGCATTTATTGTCTTGGGTGTAGGGAGACATGAGGATTTGTTTACCCAAGGCGAAGACCGAGGTGAATATGACTTGCCTTCGGTAAACAAATCCTCATGTCTCCCTACAACCAGGACAATAAATTGGTTATTATACCGAAATATAGAATCGCTAAAGACTGTCGAATAAACTGCAAGGATTTTCACATGAAGGAGACATGACATGACATGACGGCTCTCAACCAATCCTCGACTGTGCTTTATTAATGAGGTATAATAATGATACTACTGCAAATACTTTTATTTACTATAGTCGAAATACTATTACTACAGTTAACTATTGTGACTATTTAAATATATTTTTTCATTTTTTAAAAAAAAAACATGGTATATATATATATATATATATATATATATATATATATATATATATATATATATATATATATATATATATAATATATATATATATATATATATATATATATAAATATCTATATATATATATATATATATATATATATATATATATATATATGCAATGGCTCATGGGAAAAATCTGTACACAATCCTTATATCTATATATATTACCATTTTCTGTGAATCTGTAATCAGCTAGATTCGAAATTCTATATAATTGACTTTTCGGAGGAAGGTTTTAGTTTAACGTAACAGCTGATCAGCTGTGTGTCAAGCATTGAATATAAATGCAACCGGTCTGTATACTTGCAGTGAAGGAAATAACAGTCGGTATGTAAATATAGTTCATTATAGTAAATCAAAAATTTATTATACAAAAATAATTATTCACTACAGTAAAATCCTTTTACTACTCTAGATGCTATAGGCAACTATTGTAACTATAGTCAATCAAATATTTTACTATAGTAAAAAATTTATTTATTATATCAAAAATTATTATTTGCTGTAGTAAAGCCTTTGAATCACTATAGTTATCTGTAGTAAATCAAAGAATGACTTTCTAGAGCAGTAATAGTAATATCTGTTATTGTAACGAATTATTTTACTATAAAAAACAAACCTTTTTTTTTACTTCAATTAACATTATACTGACTTTAGTTAGTATAGTTACTGAAGTTAAATGTAGTTACTTACTATAGTACTTTTGATGGCCAGTCTTTGTTTTAGGACTGTATTTACATCAGGAGGTTATTTTCATTTTAACGTTACTGATTCCCACTAAAACAGGTCGTAACCTAGGTTATAATTGTAAGCACCATCATTTTTTTTTAGATCTAGCAACTAATTGTATAATGCAAATGATATAATGAGTTGTTTTAAGGCCGTTGGGTTTACAAATTATCACCTAGGACCCACGATGTTTTGATAAAACAGGCCAATTCACATACTAATATAACGAGGTAATAATACTTTATCCCATATCTGGATTGTCATAGGTCCGTGTGTGTTCAATTGTACCTAACATATATTTATTGTATCACGAACCCTGCTTTGTATCTGTGATTTTGTATGAACTAATATAGCTCTGAACCAGAGCAACACAAAATACATAATTTAATTTAAAAGTTGTTAAACTTAGTATGTGTATGAGTGTAAAAAACGTGTCTAAATTACGAACCCGTTGTCTTTTCTACAGAATTTCATTAACCGCATACTGTCCGATGGAGCTGCATAGATATCCTCTAGATTCACAGATTTGTTCATTAATCATAAAAAGTTGTGAGTATTTAATTTACCTTTGTAACAATTAATAAGATAGCGATCAACTCTGGCAAATTAATCACATGCATCAGAAACTAAAATATTGAGATATAATGCGTTGTTGGAAATACGAAATATACTGTAGAGATTTTTTGTAAGTGCAGGAAATACCTTAAGTTACAATCTGTCGCAAAACATTGACTACATCTTATTACTTTACTTGACACAGAAAGAACAAATAATACTCAAGATGGTGTCGAATCTTTTGAGAAAATTGTCCTTAAAGTTTGTAAGTGAAATCCACTTTTCATACCTAACGATGAACAGATTTAACTACAATTGTTCAGATGATATTTCATATTTCTGGCAACGCATCATATAGCCTAGTAGTATAATTTTACTAATTTTGGTTTTGATTAATACTTGCTCGTTATTAACTTATCATGCTAGAGCTCCATGGTCAAGTGGTCAGTGCTTCACGCTTTGCCTCACTCATCGACGCAGGTTCGAGCCCCACTTGAACCTAAGCTGATTATCGTGAGAACGTTTTCCAGGTTACTCGTGGAAGGCCGATCGTGTCTTCCGTGATACATTGTAACCGGATTCTCTCCAACACCGTTAGAACTGGCCGTCACCATGTAACTGAAATCTTTTTAGTGTGGTGTAAAACTCAATATTACAAATCTGTCATGGGCATGTATTTGCGAAAACATTTGTATGTACAGACACTTCAACAACATGTTTTGAACAGATGACAACAGTGTCACGCATTTCTTTTACATCTATCCACTAGTATGACTTTCACATTACAAATTTTTAAACATTTCGTTTAATAATCTGGATAATTACAACTTAATGCATGCATTGAAATTAATCAGTTGTACCTAGTATTTTTTTTCAAAACCTGCTTTTTATTTTAAATTAAAGTTATATTTCGTATAGATAGAACCGTTGTTTAACTTCAACTTTTTACGGTGGTTACTCTGAAACCAATTCTGAATATACATTTATGGTTAGTATTTAACATTGTATGATACCTCTTTCACTTTCGGTAATTATCCCTATTTTGAATTCGAGCTCATATAATGGATTCTTATTGGCATATAATGTATTTTTTTTTTTTGCAAACGTGTTACTTTGATATTATATTTTAGATAACAACGGGATATTTGTCATAATCTTTATTTCCTGCACTTGTTTTTGTCGTTAATAGATTTTCAAATACTCGTCCTCGTGTCATTAGAAACTGATGATAAAATGTTCATTCTGTTAATTGGAAATTGGAGCCTTTAATACCAATAGTTTATTAGTTTCCATTATGTATATTTATCGCATTGATCTAAAATGCATAATTTTAAAAGTATGTTGACAATTGAGATAAAAGGAAGCAAATACTTGTCTGTTCTTTATTGCACTGAAACGGGACAATATCATATCTTGATTAACGCCAAACTGGAAAAAATTACCATTGTCAATATCCAACAGAAAATAGCAAATACACTAATATACTTATCTGTATGAGAAATCAGATATTTTTACACACAGAGTTTTTCTATTATACTCAAATGACCCCAGTCTGTATGCATTAGAAGCAATATTGCATCTAAAACATTATTAATAAATGGTATATTTCAGTTCTGATCAGTGATAATCAGTCATGTTAGGCAGATATTAGTTATGACTGGAAGGAATTATACATGGTTGAATGGATATCAGTTATAATTGTTAGAAATGAATTAAGATCGGTGGATATCTGTTATAATTGTTAGAAATGAATTAAGATCGGTGGATATCCGTTATGATTGCTAGAAATGGATAAAGATCGGTGGATATCGGTTATAATTGTTAGAAATGAATTAAGATCGGTGGATATCTGTTATAATTGGTAAAAATGAGTTAAAATCGGTGGATATCCGTTATGATTGCTAGAAATGGATTAAGATCGGTGGATATCGGTTATAATTGGTAGGAATGAGTTACGATCGGTGGATATTCGTTGTAATTGGAAGAGATGTGTTAAGATAGGTGGATATCCGTTTTAACTGATAGAGATGAGTAAAAATCGGTGAATAGCCGTTACAATTGGTAGGGATAAGTTAAGATTAGTGAATATCCGTTATAATTGGTAGAGCTATCTAAAGATTGGTGGAAATCCGTTATAACGGGTAATAAAATATTATGATTGGTTGATAACGGTCATAATTAATAGGTATACGAAATATTATCAATATAAATCAATTATGATTGGTAGACACAAACTTTTAATAGTAATTTTATTTATATTAAATAGTGATCAGTCGTGATTGGTGGATTTCAGCTAGGATCGCTAGAGATAATTAATGATTGGTTTGTAACCGTAATAATTGATAGGTATTCGGAATATGATCAACAGAAATCGGTTATGAGAGGTCGATATTAGTTATAATTGCTGAATATTATTTTATCATTTTTTTATTTTGTTTATTGTTGTTTAACGTACCACTCAAGAATCTTTCACTGATATAGAGACGTCACCAAATGCCGGTGAAGGACTTCAAATTTTGGCCTATGCTCGGCACTTACGGCCATTGAGCAGTGAGGGTTCTTTGACGTGAGTTTATCATTTGTAGAAATCGGCCATGATTGGTAGAGATTAGGTGTGGCTGAGAAATCAATCATGATTGGTACAGAAATGTCATGATCATAGGAAATAATTTGGTAGCGGCATGTCATGATCAGTAGGCATCAGTAATGATTAACAGAAAATATTAATATTAGATCGTAGTCAAGCTTGAAAGATGTTTATCAAATGAGCCAATCTGCACGAATACATTGATGTCTCCTGCTGAAGGTCGACACGCAACAGAGAGAGAGAGAGAGAGAGAGAGAGAGACAGACAGAGACAGACAGACAGACAGACACAGAGAGTGAGACAGATAGAGACAGACAGACAGACAGACAGACAGAGACACAGAGAGAGACACAGAGAGAGACACAGAGAGACAGAGTCAAAGTTTTAAAATTGCTCGGAATAACGTTTCATAACGAATTACGTGAGATAAAGAGAGTTTATACCATGTTAAGTTTACCAATATTCCTACATCTATTACGTTTACAAATTACTCTATTGATTTAGTTCTCTCCTATGAGTACGGTAATCCTTTTTCAATATACTGCTGCTTTGCCATTTTTGTCACTGTCAAAAACATTGACACTCTAGCTAGATGGACATTATTTAAGAAATTTGCTCGACATATGTTCAGATAATTACACTCATAATGTGTCTATATTTTTTCTTTTATCTATTGTTTGTTAAATATGTTTTATTTGTTCATTTATTTGATTTATTCATTTTACTATTATTATTGCTTTTGTTTTGTATATTTTAATGCTGATTAATTGTCGATTTCATTTTTATTTCAGTTTCCTATACAGTCTACAACTTAAAATTCAAATGGGATAAAGAGGGAGTAAACATAGACACCATAATAACACTCCCACAGTTTAACATCCAACACACAACACTAAGTGACTGTTCGTCGTTTCAACACGATGGTAGGATACGCTCTAATTTTTTTCTCCGTCTTGAATGGCACTGATTCGTTTACCACGTGATATCAAATAAAGTTTGTGCGGTACTAGTATCTCTAATGGTGATGGAACGTAACTCTATGTATTCTTCCCGCTGAAATAACATTAGCGCGGGATATCGTCTTCTAGCATTATTCCATCACTAATAGTAACAATAGTACAGCACACACGTTATCGGGTATCACGTGGTACATGGATCATTCCCATTTCTGAAATATTAGTAATAAATTTACTGCATGCCTGGAAATGATCGATCCCGTTTATTTTTTGCCATTTTTACATGGATGAGAGGGCGAATTTAAAATGAAAGCGACATTTTTAGGCAAGAAAATTGAAGCATGGACATACATACCTTCCATGAGACAATGGTGATTTAGTTTGAATTCAATACTAAATAATTTTGTTTGTCGCCATATGGCGAAGATTCCCGGGTAATAGTATTTGACTTGAAAAATCATGTTGGCATTCTCTTTTTTACATATCTTATATCCCGTTTTAATTTCTCCACAAAAACATATTCATCTTGTAAATAGTAAACAGCTTATTTCTTATTTTCAGTAATTAGTGCCTTGTTAAAATTGTCAATATGATAAACTTTAAAGTAAAAATAATTATTATTTCATAGAATGAAATATATGCATCGGATTTTACAGGTAATTTCACCTGCCTCAAAGTGGATTTTCATTTACAACGAATGTTGGGATTTTACATTTTACAATTATATATACCTTCGACATTGATAGTGTTAATATCCTGGATCTCATTCTGGTTGAGTTGTGATGCAGTTCCGGCACGTACTTCACTGGGTATACTGACAGTATTGACAATGACAACTCAGGCAGGATCTGCTGTCTCGTCGCTTCCAAAGGTATCTTACATCAAAGCCATAGATGTGTGGATGGCAGTGTGTATGGCGTTCGTATTCTTCGCCATGATAGAATTTGCATTTGTTAACGTATTCATACGACGGACATTGAAATATACTTGTCCAAGTGATATCGAGTCGGAAATGGTAAGTGGAGACTCTCTCTCTCTCTCTCTCTCTCCCTCTCTCTCTCTCTCTCTCTCTCTCTCTCTCTCTCTCTCTCTCTCTCTCTCTCTCTCTCTCTCTCTCTCTCTCTCTCTCTCTCTCTCTCTCTCTCTCTCTCTCTCTCTCTCTCTCTCTCTCTCTCTCTCTCTCTCTCTCTCTCTCTCTCTCTCTCTCTCTCTCTCTCTCTCTCTCTCTCTCTCGTAAAACCAACCTTAGCGGGCCTGTGTATAAAGACTCTCTGGTTTTTGCTGTCTCCAACAGTGCAAATAAAACATCTATATAAAGACAACCTCCAGATAGGGTAAAAGATGCATACTGATATTGAAAATGTCGGAATATTATTTTTGGAATGGTTAAATCGACATTATTCATATCATATATCACAAAAGTTTCCCTTTCAGATAGAGATAAACGATAAGAGTGGTTATTTTGAATTTGGAGTTTGAATAGTTTTTTACGCCACACTTCAACAACTTTTGCGTTATATGGTGGCGGCCAGATTTTAATGGTGGAGGAGAGACGATACTTTATATTTGTAAGAATCGCTTGCTGGTCATTTCAAGCGCAATGATATGTCTTCTTTAAAACAATGATGCCACTGAGAAGTATTTTTGATTTAATTGTATTTTCAAGCATAACTATTTTCAACTATATCATAGCCAATTACCTTTTGTATAGTAAACATAAAAGAACATTAACGATCGCCATTTACTAATATAGAAGGTTATACAAATCCATTATCGACTTGGGGAAATGATATTCTTTTAATTCTCAGTTTAGATTCAAACGATGCCAAAGGGTGAAAATGTCGTGATTAAAAGAGGGACAATCCATCATTCCCTTTTGTCTAGTAAACAAAAGTAAAAACTGAATTTTGAAGTGTTTTACGCTACACCCAACAATTTTTCAGTCATATGGTGGTTGCCATTTTTTAATGGTGGAGGAGCAGAATCCGATTTTATTGTACCCGGGAAGAGACCATGCATACGGTATTCAGGAAGTAAACTGGCAAATCTTCTCACAAAAATCAGTTTAGGTTCCAACAGGGCTCAAACCTGCAATGTACAGAAGTACGAGACTTCATGGTTCAAAGCTGGATACTCTAACCACTCCACCACTGAGATCCCAATGGCAGTTCATTAATACTCGTACAACACTTTCATTCAGTCATTATAGAATAATCAAATGAAATGGTTGTCTATAGTCATTTACCTACATTTAGACACTATATTAGAGAACGCATTTTATTTCGTTCACCAGTTTAATTTCAGAGATACCAAGGTGTACTGTAGAATTTTAATCCTCTAATATTATTCATACAAAATGTTTATTCATTTCAGATTGCCATGAATCGAAAGCCGGAATTGACACCTGTTTATTATAAAGATCCTAAAGGAAAGGAAAAAGCTGAAGCCTTGGATAAGATATCTAGAATAGGCTTCCCGTTGATATTTTGTTTATTTTGTGTCATATATTGGTCGATATATTCAGCGTGATGCTGTGGTCAATCAAGAAATAGAGAATAAGTTTGATGACGAGTGTTTATTATTTTAACAGTGCCTTACACACGTGCCAAATGTAACAAGGGTCCGGGAGAGCAGATGACAATCAGGGTAGTGCCATAGTGTACACTTTGCATTTGCACCCACTCGGTAAATTCAAGATGACAGTATTCACCATGCATGTATATATAGGTCCACCAAGGTAAATTGGTGAATCCGAATAGTGTCATAAACCAAAACCAATACGATCTATTTACCAGAACGCAGGACTACTCAGGTAAATCATGACCCCATGTATTACTATAACTCTAATATTTCTGTTGCCGAAAACAAGTCTGTCACCCTGTTATTATTTCATGTAGACTCGTTGTGTTTGTAAACATGTGTCAATTTACCTTGGTAGACCTATACAGCAACGGGGAATAATATAAAAAAATCAGAGATACCAAAGTATCAATCGCAAGGAATTCCTAAAAAATAGACTTACCTGCTGAATAACTGTGTATGAAATGGAGCATTTAGGTGCAGTTGCATCTGTCTTAATATCAGAAAGTGTGACTCGGATACAGTCAGTTTTTATTAGGAATTTTAGTGTCCACGTGGTTAGAGCATCGCGCTTTGAATCATTAAGTCTTTCACTTTTGGTCAGCGCAGGTTCGAGCCCTCTGGAACCTAAGCTGATTTTAGGAGAAAATTTGCCAGTTCTCTTCTCCACCAGTATGAATTGGCCGCCACCATATTTATAAATGAAAAGATGAGTGTGGCTTAGAACAGTATTCAAAATTCAAAAATGCAGGTTTTATTTATGTTTGATATACAAAAGGGAATGATCGAATATCACTCTTTAAATCTTTTTTTTCACCTTTAGTCAGTCAGTCCTGGAACTTCACTGATTATGAAAGAAAGTTGAGTTTTCCCTGATACATCATTATCGGGATTGTTTATCATTCACGGTTCATAAACTGGTCACCATATAACAAAAAAGTGTGAGTGTGCAAATACAATTTAATCAAAATATCTATCAGTGACATCGAATCATTATTTTGGAGAAGGAACATCATTTCGTTTTAAAAAGACAAGCGAAAGGATTCTTACAAATAGATAGCATTGTCTATCCATGAATATGCTTAAAAGCAAACAAAAAACTGGAAAGCAGCATGTATACTGTATACAGACATGGGAATTTACAGTTATTCATTATGGTTGTCATTCACCATATTGAGATGGATTTTATCTGAAAACTGCTGTCATTGGAAATTCCGTTTTATCCACAGGGACAAGCTAATGTGATGACTTTAACTGGTTGATGTGTGATAATAAAATTCTGATACTGAAAACAAAT
Source organism: Atrina japonica (assembly GCA_030159075.1). NCBI lineage: Eukaryota > Metazoa > Mollusca > Bivalvia > Pterioida > Pinnidae > Atrina > Atrina japonica. The sequence continues at coordinate 455,044 of BROG01000061.1, read as the reverse complement.
TGCTATACATACATCTTATTGTTCGGGTATATTTCGTCCTTCCATCATCAGTGTATGTAGATGCCACGGATACTCCATTGTAATATTATAACTGGAAATGCAGTAGACACCTGGCTGTACAAACAAACTAAATATATATGGCGTTGTGTTAAAATAGAGTAAATTGGAGAACAGAAGATAGATCCGTTTTTAATGAATCAAGGTTTGACAAATGTTTGAATATTGAATATTTGCCTTATTGCTGTTTTACATGCAATGAAAATATTTCCATAATCCACCGTACTTGGCCAGCTTTAAGTGAAGTGCTACAAATTTTGACCTATATTATTGGCTAATGCTAATGCAGTGACAGTTTTCTAACATTCCATGTATACCGTTATACGGGACTACAGTTTCAAAGGTCATCCAAGAAAACTGTCACTTTAATGATCTTATACCAAACACTTGTAACATGCAGAATCTCTACTTTTTTAACTACTTTTAAAAGACGTCGGGAATTGAACTGAGGACTACCCTCTTGCGAGTTGAAGGTCTACCACTAGTCCATTGAAAGTGATTTGTTATTTAGAGACATTAATATTTTACTATTACTGGAATGTTCAATATTCTTTACCCGCATATATGTATCAAATATATTACCTACAGTATACAGAGCAAAGGTGATAATCATCAAATATGTTTTATTGTTTACTTGTTTAATCTTATTTGATAAAATGTGTATCTTACTATTATCTTCTGATTATCTTAAAGGAGCATTAGCTGTCTTTACCCAAAAAAATATTTTCTACTTTTACTACTTGCAACTGATGTACAATAACAAATAATAGCTATACACAGGCGTAAAAATATTGTATTCCTACATATTTTGTGAAAGTAATGTTATGGTCAGTGTGGTGTGCATATATTTATAAGAAGTAAGATTGAATTAATCAATTGCAAGTGAATAATTGCCAAAATGTGTTTCTCAAGCAATTTCCACAATTTGTATAAGAAAAAAAGGAATTTTTATGTTTGTGTTTATATATCATTTTGTAATGGTCTAAGTAGTAAAAATGAAAAAGATTTGAAAAAAAAAGGTTATACCCCTTTAAAATTCTTCCTGTTACCTACTTATTACCTACAATGAGTTGGTAATGAATAATTGCTCTGAATACATATTAAAAGAATTCACAATGACCGGCTTCAAGAAAAAAAAACATATATATATACGGTACCGTAATTAAATACGTAAACGTTTTTGAAAAAAAAAATGCAGTCGAAGGGCGGTAACTCGAATAAATTCCATGTAACAAACAGGCATAGTTCAATCCTTTGGTTTTAATTTGTAGTGTACCGGTGACATCGGGGATCTCTATATATCCGCGTCCGTCATTTAGTCATCCGTTCGTCTGTAAGGGGAAGGATACAATAATCTAAACTGGAACTGATGTTGGCAATGTAAACAAAGATGACAGGCTACACAAAAAGACATAAAATGAATGGTAAATTCACATCAAGAAATAAATTAAGTTGTTCTTTGTGAATAAGATAATTTAACAGTCATGTCTTTGTGTCATCACATTGTCTGGCATCTTTTGTCCCGCTGTCTGTTTCTGTATCTACAGTCACATTTTGACATAAATTATCATTACTTTCTTATTTTATATATAGATGCTTTTGTGAAACTTTCGGGAAAGGTTCATTTTGATGTGATGCATCACTCAAGGTCAAAGTCATGTACAAGGTTACAATCAAGGTCAAAGAGTGGTACACTCTTCTCTTAAATGATTTTTTTTTAAAATCAATTTCGACATACTTCAAGGTGCTATATCTCTGAAATATACCCACAACTTGTTTTATTTTTAATCTAAATAATTGTTAACCATTCTGAATTGATCATTTCCATAAAAGAATTCAAAACTTTGATGACTAAATTTTTTACAGTGACCGAAAGTAAGATTTAAGTGTGATAAAAATTTAGTATTTGGGGGGGTCACAGCTTACAACCTTTCGTCTTCTATTCGTTAACTCTAATAAAAGCATAAAAACACATTGGTACCATGGCTTTAGATCAAATTTTACACAGTCAGCTACAAATATATAAGTTTTGTAAATATATGATTGGTATTAATGAATAGGACAGTTGATAAAAAAAATCGGGAAAGGGGCATAACTCTGGCATATGTAATTATCCCTTATATACATACAAATGTGCAAGATTATTCATTCTATTAATTCATACATTCATAATGAATAAGTATGCAAACATTAAGAAAAATTTGATGATCATTTTTGTATACCTAAGGGTACACTTCTTCCCCTTAAAGTTTTTGTTTAAGTACTGAAATTACTCAGTATTCATTTAACAGTGGTGTCACAGATACGGGACATGTTTTAATTCGTAAATACTCTCAAAATGTTTGTACAGTAAAACCTCGTTTTACTAACACGATTTGTTCAACCTAAATTTGACGTTATAAAGGGGTTTGGTGATAGATTGAGGGAAACCTTAAATCAAAGCATTTGGAAAATGGGAAAAGTGGACTTTCAAAAATCGTGGCGTTAAGCGAGATGGCAAAAGAAAGGAGGGGCATTATACAAAGGTTTGAATGTATTTGATTCATATTTTGACTATGGGTGATAATAATTTTTTATCTTACAATGTCGAATCATTTCCATTCTCAATTGAAAATGTGATAGAAAAATTAAAAACATTCAGTTGGAAGATCATATTAGATAAATAATGTTATAGAAATAATACATGTATTTGTTGCTATACACACGATTTTATCATTCAAAACATTGCGTCATAACATTCCTCACATTCAAATAATTCAGTGAGTGTTAAGGTGAAAAAGCAATTGCGTTTCTATGGTCTTAACTTTCCAGAGATACAATGTGCTTAATTACCAAAGGGGCAATATCTGTGTTTACGAAAACATTATTTCGATTTTTTTCTACTTTTACTACGTAAGCTTGTTGTACAATAACAAGGGCATAAAAAATTTCCATTCCTAAATAATTGTACAAATAAGGTCAGGCACAGTGTGTATGCATATACAGTTGGTAAGGTTGAATTAATCAACTGCTAAATTAGATTTCTCAAGCAAAATTCACAAAATATATAGGAATTTAAGCATTTTTATGCTGTGTATATATCTCTCCTTTTTTTCTTTTTTTTTTAGATAAAAAAGCTAATGTCCCGTTGATAAAATTAATAAAATGCTATATGAGTGATACGTGTTACTTAAACATCATAGTCGATCAAAGGCAAGTTTTCAGATACCTGCAACATATGTATTGCGTGCTTATATATAATAGGTATTGAAAAACTAATGCAACAAACACACATAGAAGGTCATACAACAAAGTCAAAGTACTAAATTACCATTTGAACACGCAAGATGCACTTTGTCTATGTTGTCTGTCATTAAAATATCGACGATATAAAGTGAGTGTATCTATTTTCACATGAACACTTTCAACCGTCAGTATTATAATGACAGAGCTTCAACAAAATTAATTCTGTTTCTATGATGAAGTTCTTTCAATAAATTCAGAAAAACAATGTCGCTATTACGATTTATAACAATATGTTGTCATTAATTGTAAAAATAGCATTCACTGCATCGTATTCAAAGTTGCATCTCCAACTACGATACACCGCGGGGTGGCGGTTGAGAGGTTTTATATCCTGCTTAATACCATAAAGTCTGTCAGAACCAGTTAGATACCCTCTGGAACCTAAGCAGATTTTGTGAGACAGTATGTCGGTTTACTTGTGGATTATATGCAGATGGTCTCTTACCGGGTACAGTATAATCGGATTCTCTCCCCTACCATTACGAACCGGCCGCCACCAAAAAAATTAAAAATTGCTGAGTGCGGCGTGAAAATAATAAAAGAAACAACAAAGATGAATGGTTAAGGCGCAGAGTATTAATGGAGCTGTAACGCCTAAGGCGCTTTAAGATACCCTCCTTATATAATATATATATATTTATAGAGAGAGACCATTTAGTAGTAGTAGTAGTAGTAGTAGTAGTAGTAGTAGTAGTAGTAGTAGTAATAGTAGTAGTAGTAGTAGTAGTAGTAGTAGTAGTAGTAGTAGTAGCATCAGCAGAAATAGTAGTAGTAGTAGTAGTAGTAGTAGTAGTAGTAGTAGCATCAGCAGAAATAGTAGTAGTAGTAGTAGTAGTAGTAGTAGTAGTAGTAGTAGTAGTAGTAGTAGTAGTAGTAGTAGTAGTAGTAGTAGTAGTAGTAGTAGTAGTAGTAGTAGTAGTAGTAGCATCAGCAGAAATAGTAGTAGTAGTAGTAGTAGTAGTAGTAGCATCAGCAGAAATAGTAGTAGTAGTAGCAGTAGTAGTAGTAGTAGTAGTAGTAGTAGTAGTAGTAGTAGTAGTAATAGTAGTAGTAGTAGTAGTAGTAGTAATAGTAGTAGTAGTAGCATCAGTAGAAATAGTAGTAGTAGTAGTAGTAGTAGTAGTAGTGACAGCAGCAGCAACAGGAGTAGCAGCAGCAGTAGTAGTAGTAGTAGCAACAGCAGCAGCAGCAGCAGCAGTAGTAGTAGCAGCAATAGTAGTAGTAGAAATTGTAGTAGTAGTAGTAGTAGTAGTAGTAGTGACAGCAGCAGCAACAGGAGTAGCAGCAGCAGTAGTAGTAGTAGTAGCAACAGCAGCAGCAGCAGCAGCAGTAGTAGTAGTAGTAGTAGCAGCAATAGTAGTAGTAGAAATTGTAGTAGTAGTAATAGTAGTAGTAGTAGTAGTAGTAGTAGCAGTAGTAGCAGTAGTAGTAGTAGTAGTAGTAAGTTAAGTTAAGTTAAGTTATAGTGAAAGTACATGTAATGGTACCGATGCAATCGTACCGTTGGCGGTGGTCAAGAAGTCCCGTGTTTCGGCATTTGTGACACGCACCTTGACATAAATTTATACAACATATTTGGCACTTTCACTTAAGCTGTTAACATTATACAAGTTGACATTTCATTGCGACTTTCATTATTATAGATAGATTTGTTTGTTTGTTTATTGTTGTTTAACGTCCCACTCAAGAATATTTCACTCATATGGAGACGTCACCAAATGCCGGTGAAGGGCTTCAAATTTTGGCCTATGCTCGGCAAATTAATGCCATTGAGCAGTGAGGGTTCTTTAACGTGCCGACACCTACTGTGACCCGGGACCTCCAGTTTTTACTGTCTAATCCGAAAGACAGGAAACCAACCTGTCGCCGGCTGGACTTGAACTCAAGACCTCACGATCCAGAGTCGAGCGCGTTACCGACTGAGCCAGGCAGGCTCTTATAGATAGATAGATAGATAGATAGATAGATAGATAGATAGATAGATAGATAGATAGATACACACACACACTAAATCCCAGAGTACTTACAACAGTGAAACAAGATGTGAAACACAAATGCCTCCTGTCCCAACAAATTTCTATGCTGGCAAACAAAATGACCCACCCCCAGAGGGGCATGTGATTACAATTTATATGTAAGCCAGACGGAATTACGGACAGACAAACAGACGAACAGACAGACAGACAGACGGACGGACGATTCAAACACTATATGCCCCCGGCGGACCTTTCAGGCCGGGGGCATAATAGGAATCTTATCAGAAATTTGTACATATATTACACATTATATATAAGTTACCAATGTCCCTTATTAGACATCCATAGTGTTACGTTGACATTTTGTACATAACTTAAATACCAAAGTCAAAAATCGTCAGAATGAATGAGTGTGCATGACCTCTAGGGACCTTTTAACTATATCTCGTGCACATGTTACATATATATATTTAACTATATGATACTTTACAGTAATACAAATACACGCCGGTAACATCTGATCTGATAATATAACTGTAGAAATGAAACGTTTTACAATACAATCAATACAGTTGTGTGGCATATCCAATCCATGCTAGTGAAAACAATTATAAAGATAAAGTAGCCAAGATCCGGAAATTTTAATTAACCACATCGAATGAGTAAACAAATTGTTGATTGAAGTGTAAATACTCAGTTATTAGTTTATGTTTGCAGACCACATCTTTACGAAATATATTGTGAAAGAGTCGGAGATGTTTGTTTTGACATACTGACATGTTGTCAAGGTGCAATGACTGGGACAAAAGGGACTAAATTGAAAAAAACATTTGTAATGTAAATACATGGTTCGCTGTAATATACTCCTAATTGTATTATCTTTTTTACCTCGATTATACCTCTCTCGTATTTACAAAACAGAATATATATATATATATATATATATATATATATATATATATATATATATATATATATATATATATATATATATATATATATATATATATATATATATATATATATATATACCCTGGACATTCTATTGATTTATACTTTGGTATCTGAAATTTATATATATATAAATATATATATATATATATATATATATATATATATATATATATATATATATATATATATATATATATATATATATATATATATATTCAAATGGTATTCTGGTATAGGTCAGGCTATTATTTTCATATTGAGTATTATGATAATGAAAACGACAACAACATGATCAATGAATCACAACAACAATTTTCAAAGCACAACATTCAAATTTGAGACAATGGCAGACAAGGCAATGGAAATAAATAAAATACATCAATAATATTTATCAAATACTGTTACACATTATATTATTGTTTTACATCACACGCAACAATTTGTTTGTTTGTTTATTTGTTTGTTTCTTTGAATGTTCAACAATTACCAGTTATATGATGAGTTTTCATGTTGGCGGCGAGAACCTGGTTACAATGTAAGAGACCACCGACCTCCCGCAAGTATCAAATCATCTGCAAATATACATGTACAGTTAAAAACTGCTACTTTCTTTTCTTTGCTGATTCCAGGCTCTTCTGTAAATCTGATATGTTGTGTCCACTCCTAGATTCCTGTTAAAATTTATAGGGGCTTTAGCTGTGTTTTTCAAAAATTGTTTTCCGTAGATTACTTAGATTGATGTCCAATAACAAAAAAGAGATATACACAGGCATGAAAGTTCTTAAAGTCCTATATATTTGGTGAAAATTGCTGGAGAAACACTGGTTTGGCACTTTTCAACTGCAACTGATTAACTCAAGTTTACAATTTGTATATGAATGTCACACTGGACCTGATTTTATTTCCACAAAATATATAGGAATGTAAACTAATTGTTATTGTACATCAAGTACTAGTAGTAAACGTAGAAAAATCGAAATAATTGTTGTAAACACAGCTAATACCCCTTTAATCTAGACACGTTGTGTTTGTAAACATGTGTCCATTTATCTTGATGGAACAACAGTACCTAACCACATCGGAGAATAAACTATATGTACTGAAAAGACAAATGAAAATCTTGTCGAAGTGCGTAAAATCGTCATTGCTAATGTCCCATGTCGTTCAATCGTTTTCGTAATTAGTTCTTTCTACTCTCAATACGTTATTTGATAATGAGCGATAGTTGATGGAACTGGAATTTGAATGTTGCCATTACCATCGTTATATAATATCTTTCTGCTTTAACACATTTTACAACTCCATTACATTATATGATGAAGCAAAAATCATTTGATGGCAATGCCTACGACAATCTGTATTAATCACCAGTAAATGTATCTATGAAATATTACCGGAACTACCTTCACCTCCATTTAATGGAAGAACCATGTATATGAGCTATTCAATTTGTATTTGTGGAAATATCAATTGTGTTTCAAATTTGATATTCTTGTCACTTAAGTGTTCCCCAAAGAAGATAATGTCATCATTTCATGTTTTTGTGTAACGAGTACAGTTCAGGTGAACCTGTGTCTTTCAGACAAAATTGGGGTATTTTAATTATAACTTCAATAAATATATATAGCGTCTAAAGTAATGTATAAATGTATTAAACTCGTGTAGTTAGAAGTCAAATCATTGTCCTTTTGGTTGTTCTAAGCCAATGTAGTGATCTAGTATATAGAATATATGAAACTCTTCTAGTTAGAAGTCAAGTCTATTTGGTTGTTTTAAACCAAAGACGTGGTATTCAACTTCTCAAGTAATAACCAAAATGAATAAAAGTAGAAATGACAGCTTTAAGACAGAAAAACCCACACACGAAAATCTGTAAACGAGCATATTTTATATTTAAGACATTTTCAGTCAAGCCTGAACATCAGGCAATCCAGGTCTACACAAAAATTGTGTGGTAAGATTTAGTTTTTACTGGGATTAAATCTGAAGTACAGTTTGGAGAGTTACATTGCTTGAACAAATCGAATTACGTTTTACGAATAGAAGTTCGTGTGAGAAACACAATAATATTACTGTCCGTAACAAAAAAAATTTTACTATTAAAAATTGCATTATCTTGACTGAAAATGTCTTAAATATAAAATATGCTCGTTTACAGATTTTCGTGTGTAGGTTTTTCTGTCTTAAAGCTGTCATTTCTACTTTTATTCATTTTGGTTATTACTGGAGAAGTTGAATACCTCAATATGTATGGTAAATAAATCTTGAGAGGTAATAGACCCTTTTGCAGTAACTGCGGTCCTGTGACTTCCGGTTGGCAAAATGATACAGATTCCCGTAAAAATGACGTCAAGAAACAATCAGTTACTGTAACGAAGTCTATGTTTTTGCGGGTATCTCTATTATTTTGCCAACCGGAAGACTGGCAAAATCACAGGACCGCAGTTACTGCTAAAGGTCTATATGGTGTCTAGATATGTAATTGATTATAGTGTTACGCTTGGCTGAAACTCTTGTTCTAACCTGTTTTACCTTTCTGTGTATCTTGAATTTCATGTCAATGTCCTATATTCATGTCAATTATTGTTCGGTCCAAAATATCTTTAACCCGTTTAACCCTAAAAACAAATTTAGACTGGTCTAAGTCATTGAATTACAGAAGGGTCCATTGTTTTTCAGGGGTTGACGAGTAAATGTGTGTATAAGATATTAATTCTCTTTTATATATCTCGGTCTATCCAATCGTAAATTATCAATTATCATTTTGTTGAATCCCAACTCCACTGCTGTTATATATAATATTATTGGAAAGACAAAAAATCATGGATACGTTTTATTGATCATATTTCTATTGTCGTAAAAAACAAACATTTGAACAGTAGTAGAAGTAGTAGTGGCGGTTGTGGTGAAAATTTATTTGATAAATTCAAAAATGTTAACATGACAATAGAAGAGATAGTAGTAGTAGTAGTAGTAGTAGTAGTAGTAGTAGTAGTAGTAGTAGTAAGTTAAGTTAAGTTATAGTGAAAGTACATGTAATGGTACCGATGCAATCGTACCGTTCGCGGTGGTCAAGAAGTCCCGTGTTTCGGCATTTGTGACATGCACCTTGGCATCAATTCATACAACATATTTGGCACTTTCACTTAAGCTGTATACATTATACAAGTGGACATTTTATTGCGACTTTCATTGTTATAGTTAGATAGATAGATAGATAGATAGATAGATAGATAGATAGAGAAATAGATAGATAGATAGATAGATAGATAGATAGATAGATAGATAGATAGATAGATAGACAGATAGATAGATAGATAGATAGATAGATCGATAGATAGATAGAGAAATAGATAGATAGAGAAATAGATAAATAGTCATTTTCGTTATTGCTATTGAGAAGGATAAAAAATAGTGGAATGTAGTCGATTTTGTTGTTACCATTTTTGTTGTTGTTTAAGTAATAATAATAGCATTTATTGTTGTTGTTCAATGTGACTATGTAATAGTACTAATAGTTATTGTCGTTTTTGAGGCGGTTAAGTAGTAGTAGTTGTTGTTTAGGTTGTTAAGTAGTAGTAGTAGTAGTAGTATTAGTTGTTGTTGTTGTTGTTGTTGTTGTTGTTGTTGGGGCGGTTAAGTAGTAGTAGTTGGTGGTGAGGCAGTTATAAGTAGTAATTGTTGCTGAAGAGGTTAAGTAGGAGTAATTGTTGCTGTTGAGGCGGTTAAGCATTAAAATTTGCTGTTGGGGCGGTTAAGTGATAGTAGAAGTTGTTGTTGGGGCGGTTATGTAGTAGTAGAAGTTGTTGTTGAGGCGGCTAAGTGGTAATAGAAGTTGTTGTTGATGCGGCTAAGTGGTAGTAGAAGTTGTTGTTGGGGCGGTTAAGTAGAAGTAGAAGTTGTTGTTGAGGCGGCTAAGTGGTAATAGAAGTTGTTTTTGAGGCGGTTAAGTAGTAGTATAAGTTGTTGTTGGGGCGGTTAAGTAGAAGTAGTTTTTGTTGAGGCGGATGATAAGTAACAGTAGTTGCTGTTGATGTGGTTAAGTAATAGTTGTAGTTGCCGTCAAGGTAGTTAAGTAGTAGAAGCAGTTGTTACGGAGGCGGTTAAGTTGTAGTAGTTGTTGTTGAAGCTATTAAGTTGTAGTAGTTGTTGTTAAGGCGGTTAAACATTAGTAATTGTTGCTAATGAGGTGGTTTACTAGTAGAAACAGTTATTAAGGCGTTTATGTAGCAGTAGTTGTCGTTGATGCGGTTAAGTTGTAGTAGTTGTTGTTTAGGGTGTTAAGTAGTAGAAGTAGTTGTTCTTGGGATGATTAAGTAGTAGTAATTGTTGAGGCGGTTAAGGTATAGTAGTTGTTGTTAAGGTGGTTAAATAGTAGTAGTAGTAGTAGTAGTAGTAGTAGTAGTAGTAGTAGTAGTAGTAGTAGTAGTAGTAGTAGTAGTTGTTGTTGCTGTTGATGTTGTTGTTGTTGTTGTTTTGTTGTTGTTGTTGTTGTTTTGTTGTTGTTGTTGTTGTTGTTGAGGTAGTTAAGTAGTAGAAGCAGTTGTTGTTGGGGTGGTTAAGTCGTAGTTGTTGTTGTAAAGGCGATTAAACAGTAGTAATTGTTGCTATTGAGGTGGTTTAATAGTAATAAACATTTATTGAAGCGTTTATGTATTATTTTTTGTTGTTGAGGGGGTTAAGTAGTATAAGCAGTTGTTGTTGAGGCGATTAGGTAGTAGTTGTTGTCGTTGAGGCGGTTAAGGTATAGTAGTTGTTGCTGAGATGGTTAAGTATTAGTAGTTGTTGCTGTTGAAGCAGCTAACTAGTACTACTTGTTTCTGTTAAGGCTGTTAACTAGTAGGAGTTGTTGATGAGATGGTTAAGTAGCAGTAGTTGTTGTTGTTGAGGCAATTATGTAATAGCAGTTGTTACTGTTAAGACGATTACCTAGTAGTAGTTGTTGTTTAGGCGGTTAATTGGTAGAAACAATTGTTGTTGAGGAGGTTAAGTAGTAAAGATTGTTGCCGAGGCGAGTAGTTATAGGCAGCTCCATGGTGGGCATTTGAATTTTCGCCGCTAGGGGGCGCCACAAGTGGCGCTGTTTGATTACGTCATCAGAATGCTGGCTTCTGATTGGTCAATTCAAATGCCAGCCATGGAGCCGCCTGTGACGTCATAACCGGAAGTATGTCATACAGGAAGTGAGGTCATGTTGTCATGGCAATAAGGAGAAAGAGCCAATCCTTGAGATTGGAGGCGTGTCTATGACCGGATGTGTAAGGTTGTGGGGGCGGCCATCTTGGCTAACGATATAATGAGAGCCTTCGTTACAAGAGGTTGCGGTCACGACAGATCACGAGAGGTCACGAAAAGTCAACGGTTAGAGAGAGAAGTTGGGTTTTTCCAGTTTTGAGCTGACAGTGAATCTATTTTTAGAACCGAAACTTTGGGTTTTTCCAGGTTTGTGAAACCATTAGTTGGTGGCGCCACCGTCGGTAAGAGTGCGCAAGTGCGCAAGCGCGAGAAGCGGTAGGCCGAGCTCGAGTTAATGACGTCATGTATTGATTTTTTTCCCATCTAGACATCTGGCCACCTGTTTTTGACATTTTTTACACTTGGCATCTGGCCACCTGTTTTGACACTTGACATCTGGCCACCTGTTTTTGACACTTGCTATCTGGCCACCTGTTGTTGACGATTTTTCTGTCTAGACATCTACGTCTAGACATCTGGCCACCTGTTTTACTGTCACTATTATTTCACCAGTGCCTTATTCTTTCTCTGAATCCTTTACTTAGAATCTCCATAGCTCGTACGTCTCATAGAGTTGTGTTACACACACTATTACGCTTGGTATCCTTATTTTCTCTTACTTAGAATCTCCAATGCTCGTACGTCTCATAGAGTTGTGTTACACACACTATTACGCTTAGTATCCTTATTTTCTCTTACATAGAATCTCTATACCTCGTACGTCTCATAGAGTAGTGTTACACACACTATTACGCTTTGTAGCCTTATTTTCTTTTTTACTTACAATCTCTTTAGCTCGTGTACGTCTCATAGAATTGTGTTACACACACTATTACGCTTTGTAGCCTTATTTTCTCTTACTTAGAATCTCTATAGCTCGTACGTCTCATAGAGTTTATGATACTAATACTCTTTCTCATAGTTTCTCAATGGTGTTTTACACCACATACCTTTGTGTCTACCGTGTACTAGTACTATGCTTAAACTATAGGTGCACACCTTATACCTAGATAAAATACATGAACATCAAAAGACGACAAGATTAATTTTGTAATGCAACATGTTTTAATTTTCCCCGTTAAAAAAGAAATCAAACTGTATTTTCGCAGAGGGTTAGGGGAATGTCCCTCTGGAAAATGTACAATAATTGAATGAACAAATAAACAATTCTTAAACTGTCACTTCATTGTTGCATCAAACGATACACCGTATTCCAAAGTCGGTTTCGGTCGGTTTCTTTGCGCCATTGAGTAGCTCTCCAATCTGGGCAGTAGAATTTCTGTTTGTAGACGTCTCTGAATGCTTTAGGAATGCTGGATTGCTATAAACTTTCTTCAAATATTTCCAAAATGTTCATTTCGTTCACCGTGTCTAAAGCCTCGTCAAAGTAATGAAACATCATTGTGCCGTCAACATACATCATCAGGCAGGAATGTTGATTTTGACTTGGATTATCAATCTCACAGCCGTAACATTGAGTGTTGGCTACTTCGAACATCTTGTTTAATATGGCTTCTGCGTACACCATGTACCATTGACTATCAATGGATTGACTGTAGCTCTGCTCCATGTTGTAGTTGATGTTGACGAAAATAACTAGTGTAGTGGTCCACAAGCAAAAATTCATCTGGTCCGTTTCAAGTCTGAACTGCAGTTTTAATGGCTGAGTGAATCACGTGACATCCCATCTATAGTATGTATTTTAGTTGCTTGTAAACAATTGTCTCTCGATCATGTCATGGGTTATACCGTAGATCTCCCAATAGATAGGATTTTGACGTAATGCACTTACATCTTCTGTAAAGGTTTCTAATACACATAAGCGGTCTTTCGTAAAAATCTCATCATCAAACATATGATACACAATCCCTATAAAATGTGCGGGTGTTTTCACACCATGTACATAAGTATTTCAATCAGGAGTACATCGTATCTGATGTTTCATTCTTCTGTGTAATAGAGAACAGCAGATCATCCATACAGTTGCAATCATGATTTCTCTGTGTGTGCACTCTGATGGGATGTCAGCCTATGTCATACCCATCAGTTCACGTGATCCCTGAATCGTATCTCTGTACTCGTCCCCATTCCCCATGTTTTCTCTCTTTCTCTTATTTCTTTTCTCTCATTTCTTCTCTTTCTCTCTCTCTCCCCACATGTTCACCTTTCTCTCATTTCTTTTCTCTCTCATTTCTTCTCTCTCCACATGTTCACCTTTCCCTCATTTCTTTTCTCTCATTTCTTCTCTCTCCACATGTTCACCTTTCTCTCATTTCTTTTCTCTCATTTCTTCTCTCTCCACATGTTCACCTTTCTCTCATTTTCTTTTCTCTCTCATTTCTTCTCTCTCCACATCTTCACCCTTCTCTTAATTCTTTTTTCTCTTTTTTTTTAAGAAAACAATAAGAGTTTATTACGTCTCACTACTACGGTTGATCTTGCCCATACAGCGCGGAGCAAAAGAACGTCAGCTTTTGTCCTAGATCGATCGGTTCGGATTCTTTGACGTAATTAAACCCATACTTGTCGTGACTGACAGGACTGATACACGGTTGATTTAGGTACAGGTATACGATATTGCTCTCTAAACCATCTCCAAAGGATCAATGTTTCTTCTTCTTGGTCTAGGTTGAGGAATTAACGATTGAAATAAAACATGACTAGGGACACCTCGATATCTTTGACGTAAATAATACACACAGTAATGTCCACAAACTTTGGTGCGAGGGTGTTGATACATCTGTTGATTACAAATCACTCGATCTGCATGGCGTTTCACAAATTGATAGATATCAGGATAGATCCATGGAGGTAGGCCGTAAGAGTCAAAATATTCAGCAGTCTGATGACCTATGAAATTAATGGCAACCCATTGCTCTCCTGGTTGATCGTGAGGATCTGTATTGACGATAAATGAATGTTTGCCATAAGGTAGATAGTCCGGTAAAACGTCTCTTGGGTATATTCCGCCGAACGAAGGTCCTACATAAGGGTCTCGTGATAAAATACTATTGAGTTGATGAGCATTCAAGCCTTGAATACTTTGCATGGTTTCAATAGTCTATAGCCACTTCTCACTGTTTGTTGATTTCTAATACGTTATTAAATTCTCCATAGACAATGCAGTTCACACTCTCTGCTAAAGCTTGAGCAAATTGAAAATCGATGCGTAAATTTCCTGTTTTATCCAGTGTAACTTGCTCTGATCATTGTCTTGGTCAGCTGTCAAATCAAAACACCACAATGTAAACCCTCTTCTATAGTTGTCAATGGTCACGGAAGGGGCCCGGTCCTAATCGACCTAATCTTTGATATAAGCTCAAGTATCAGCGCAAGTACAAGTTGTTTTCAAAGTCAGGTTCTAATGGACGAGTGCAAAGACTTTCTCCATTGATACTAACATCCACTTTATTGACATTAAAATGTTGAAAATAAAAAGGATTCTTTGTCGCATCCCCATTGAAAGCGGCGTTGTTCACCATACCTACTACTATACGTTTTGGCATTTGACCTTGATACAAATGATCTGTAATCTTGGAACGTGTACCAGCAGGAATGGTAAACGTTTTCACTTCTACGCGTCTCAAGGGAAATTTGTACCATTGTACCATTAGGTAGAAATCGTTTTTGTTCAAACAGATCCAAATGGAGACGATCCATAATATTAAAGGTTTTACTTTCACTGATACGTTCATGACGATCAGCTAATCCTGAGTTTTTTCTCGGCGACATCATCGGTATGAGGATTCAACTTGTCAAATCGTCCAGGTTGATCCTTGTACCATAAACTTGTAGCACTAATTTGATATTTTAGCGTTTCGTTAGAAAAGGACAGCAACTTTTCGACATAAGCTCGATAGGGATAGGTCTCGGTTCCAGGAGTGATCACTTTTCCATTTAGATTACAATCGATCTCGGAAAACAAACTATGCAGCAAATTGTTAACGGGGGTGATTTGACTATCATCTGCTAGATCAGATCCATCTTGTTTGACGATTTTAGCTTCTACGTACACATAGGTCTGATTCAAATCCAAATACTCATCGCCTTGTCCTTTGATTTCAAACTCAATAGGAGCAGATTGTGTATTGACACTAGAGACGGGGTAATATTCCACCCATCTTCCTTCTCCTAAGGTTACGTTGGTGGGTGGGACTTTAAACAACTCTAAAGCTTCACTACTACACTCACAGGAATCGTTTTGCATCATCATCTTGTTAGTCAAAGATATCTTGCTCTCTTCCGACCTGTTTAGATTTACTTGTAGAAGTAGACTGAAAGGGACGGCTCATTCGTTTCTTTTTTATACTACTGTTCATATGACTCGTTGTTCCTGTTCGTTTCTTGCCTGCTAAACGAGAAGCGACATGAGAGGGGGCACGAGCTAATGTTTTCTTAGGACCCGTCATTAAGTTGCTCCCTGCTTCTTTTCCTCGTTGAACAAGAGCATTTTTCAATGAACGTTTATTCTGTATCACACCGATACCCGTATTCAAAGCAAATTTAGCTATATGAGGAATGGCTTTCGTCATGGTAGGTTTGAGAAAGTCTAACTAAATACCTTTGCCATATTGCATATCAGATGCTCTGGGACTAAATGCTCCTAGGAGTGTAAGAGGGAGCATTTAGAGGGAAGAGAAACCCATAGCCATTCTGACGAGGTACCCCTTTATGAACGACGAGTGTCATAATGTGTCACTTTCAATACAGTCCTTAGGAATGGGTTCAAACGTGGGAACTTCAAGCCTTTATAGATTCAATGATTTGCTTTGGAGGGTAGTTTCATACTAGGATTAGGCATGATGTACCCCATACACCCACTTAACATAACCATCCAGAACTGACTATTGTTATTTTTCAAAGCCAACAGAACGACGCAAGTTATGATGATAGTAAAGGCAAGAATTACTTGAACAAAGAATACATATTTCATTCCGAGGTATGTTTTCTCCGCATCATTTTCAAGTAGTACTAGGCGTATGACTCACTCTATCGGGCTGTTGCTCGGTGGGCTCATTGGACTCTGATAAACACTCGGCTAACCTAGTCTACTGGTCGATCAAGTTGGATTTGGGGATCCATGAGTCAAAAGTAGAAGGATATTCTTTCCAATGTACCTTCACTTCTTCTATAACTCGATTTTTACCTACGCGCCTTTTTCTATGATCGAGAATCTCGTCGACTTCATAGACATCATCTGTTTTCACAACGGATTGTAATTCAAATTCGTAAAACGTACCTTCCAATCGTTCTTGATGATCATCCTGGATGTAATACACATAAAGATAACGATCAGGTACTCGTTTCTCGACCGTAAATAGTTCCGTGGTCCAGTTAGGTAAGTATCCCTTATCAAATGTACGTTTTACTTTACTGATACGTACGCAATCACCTGTATGAAACTTGGGCAATGGACGGTTTTTAGAAGGGGTACCATATATGGTCTACCATTGATTGACTTCTATGGTACTTCTACCGATACTACGATGATACGATTGATTACAAGCTTGAACAATCTGAGGTAGAACGTCAGCATAACGACGTGAACGAGTATGAGTAAAATATCTCCACATGCGAGCTTTCAGGGTCCTTTGAAAGCGTTCTACAATACTAGCTCTATCGGGTTGTTGCTCGGTGGGCTCATTGTTTACTCTGATAGACACTCGGCTTACCGAGTCTACTGGTTGATCAAGTTGGATTTGGGGATCCATGAATCAAAAGTAGAAGGATATCCTTTCCAATGTACCTTCACTTCTTCTATAACTCGATTTTTACCTACGCGCCTTTTTCTATGTTCGAGAATCTCGTCGACTTCATAGACATCATCTGTTTTCACAACGGATTGTAATTCAGATTCGTAAAACGTACCTTCCAATCGTTCTTGATGATCATCCTTGATGTAATACACATAAGGATAACGATCAGGTACTCGTTTCTCTACCGTGAACAGTTCCGTGGTCCAGTTAGGTAAGTATCCCTTATCAAATGTACGTTTTACTTTACTGATACGTACGCGATCACCTGTATGAAACTTGGGCAATGGACGGTTTTTAGAAGGGGTACCATATATGGTCTCCCATGGATTGACTTCTATGGGACTTCTACCGATACTACGATGATACGATTGATTACAAGCCTGAACAATCTGAGGTACAACGTCAGCATAACGACGTAAAAGAGTATGAGTAAAATATCTCCACATGCGAGCTTTCAGGGTCCTTTGAAACCGTTCTACAATACTAGCTTTTGTTTCTGTATTGTGTGTCGTAAAGAAATGAATATCATGAAACGTTTGACGAAATTCACGATTCAAAAACTATTTTCCTTTATCGGATTGTATGCGAATGGGACGTCGTCCTTTAGCTTGATTTAATACTGCTTGAAACCCTCGTACCACTTCTTTGGCAGATTTGTTTTCTCAAAGGGATGACCCAAACATATTTAGATAGAACATCAATGACACATAAGAGAAACGTGTACCCATCATTGTGTGTCTTGATGTGGGATACATCCGCTAAATCTAATTGCCATTGTTCATCCATATCGGTCACTCTCGTTTGGTTACGAGGAAACTTTCTCTTGATAGATTTATGAAGCGTATACGTGTCTTGTTATTTCAACCATTGTTTGACCTCATTTAAAGAAATGGGGTACTTTCGACGTTTCACTTCTCGATAGAGAGGTTGTAGACCTTCATATCCACCCCGATTAGAAGGATCATAATAGATGGATGCTAATTTGGCATTTTGCTAAGATTTTGAGTTTTGATCCATTCTGGAAGATGAGAACTCTTTCGAGATTTTTTAATAGTAGACCATGCCGTAGGAGTCAATCTTTGCCCATCCTTAACCATTTTCTGACTAAGGGGTGTCTTTGCAGAATCTTTAATGTCAGTAGAAGAAAGAATAGGCATAGCGTCATAGAATCCCGTGTCATCTTCATCATCATCCAGAGGTTTAGGGGTACTCATAGCCTTTGGTTTTACGATAGGTTGATTCATCACTTTGATATAATTAGTCTTACGTATCCAATCACGAGGGACATTAGATTCCACTAATCCTTTTACAAAACTATCAAGTCCCGAGGGTTGATACCCTTTTCTAGGTTGTGTCCGTAAAGCATCAGTTACGAGATCGACCATATTGGTCCCAGGTACGGTCTTCCCTTTGTATTGTATTTGACCGTCTTTTTTCCATGTTAGTATATCAGAATGTTTCTTGAGATGTTTAAATAACAAAGGGACTTTTGGTTTTAATGGAGCAGTGACACTGGATGTAATAGAAGACATTTCAGTTTTAACATCATCTTTGACTTCTTTGACTTTATCTGTTTTCTGAGACCAAGGTCTCTGTTCTACAGGATGACGAGCTTGTTGTAGATACGTACAGTATCGATGAAGTTCTTGACCAAACTTGGCTACCTTAGCTTCAGGAGTCAAATCATCACGATTTACAATCGCATCTAATTCATTACCTAAACGCACCGAAGATGCTACTTCAGGTGTATGAGGCAAAGGATGTAAACTTCTTTCTCTCCATTGTTTGAGTTCCTCCACGGTCCTCTCGGGAACTAAGATCATTTTCCGTGTGCTCATGGTTATAGAATATATATTTTAAGACAGGAGAAGCTATGGCTCCTAGTAATGGCGCTAATAAGGGTAAGATAGGTAAAACACCACCCTGTTGATTCGTTAGAACACGACGTCGTTGAGGGACAATCAATTGAGGATGAGCTAGTTTTCTTAAGACCCGTTTCTTTGAACCCAAGTGCTGTTTCTGGCGTTTTGTTAAAGGAATCACTCCTTTTAAGATGTTATACACTACTTCACAAATTTTCATGATCGTATCATCAGGGGCATACCGTAAGATCATCTTTTTAAACTCAATAGGATACTGCTTTTGTCCTAAGACTTTCATCAAAGCAGCATGAGATTCAAGCCCATGCTTACTTTTTCTTGGTGCCATTATGTAACTACATCTAAGTATTCTATACAAATGACTCAATACATGATCTGAGGTAGTTTTATAAACCTAGAGCCGGCCTGGCTCAGTCGGTAGCGCGTTCGACTCTGGATCGTAAGGTCGTGAGTTCGAGTCCCGCCGGCGGCATGTTGGTTGCCTGTCTTTCGGATGAGACAGTAAAAGCTGGAGGTCCCGTGTCGCAGTAGGTGTCGGCACGTTAAAGAACCCTCACTGCTCAATGGCCGCAAGTGCCGAGCATAGGCCAAATTTGAAGCCCTTCACCGGCATTTGGTGACGTCTCCATATGAGTGAAATATTCTTGAGTGGGAAGTCCCTGCTACAGGACTGTTGGTTACAGGTGGAGACGGTATTCGTGTAGGAGAAGCCTGATTCAATGTATTAGCTTCACGAGTCTGTTTCAGATTCAGTTTTAGAACCAATGGTGGGTTCTTCTTAGGACTCTTCTTTTTCTTAGGACTCTTCTTCTTCTTAGGGCTCTTCTTTTTCTGCTTAGGAGGGGGTATTTTTTTTTTCTTTTTAGGTGCAGTGTTCTTCTTGAGACGACTAGCCCACTGTAATAGGGATAGAATGGTTACCCCACCTAAGAACCCTGCCCCTCCCCGTTTTAAGATAGCAGTTTCCTTAGCTTCTTCATCAGCTTTTGGGTCAGCAATGATTTTTAAATGATCAGCATTTCTGTGTATTAAGGTTGCTGTAGGTTTAGTCACTGGAATGGTACCAGACAGAAGATTTTTAGCCCCCATACCAAACCATTTCAATAAAGCGTCTCTACCTAATTTTAACAGTTCTTGGCGTATGACGGGATCTTTCTCCAATTGTAATTTTCTTCAAGTAGTCACCAGTTTACTGGTGACTTTAGGTGAAGGATTCGTGATTCTACGTTAACAGGAATACGTGAAATGATGGCCTAGAGAATGATACTGTCTACTTATAAGGCGTATACAACACTATTCCTCCCGTATACCAAGGATGAAACAGATCTGATCTTAATCTTAGATTATCAGGGGTAGACGATGTGAGATCAATCAAGAGATAACCATGAGGACGATTTGTAGCATCGTGATAAGCATGGTTTAATCCTGGTAGGTCTAATTGACGTGATAAGCTGGTCACTTGAGATTTATCTCTAGGATTCTTAAACAGGACGAGATAATGAGCATTCAGACTCATGGTACGATATTGTTTAGCACGATCAAACAAGTTTTGAGTGATGTAGATCACACTTGTGTTCCGATGATGGGCTTTACGTGTAAACCATTCTACGATAGAATAGAGAGCTTTACTACCCATCATATCATCAAAGACAAGTAGGTGACGACGAGTTGGATCAGAAACTAAGTCTTCGTCATCCTCAGGTATATTTTGAACGAATTGAACTTGATGTTCCCGTTGTAAGATTTCATAAGCAGGTTGCTATTCACGTTAACACCATACAATTTTGTCGGGAGGGGATTGAATCCATTGATCCTTCCATTCAATCAACTGTTTCACAAATTCAGTTTTCCCTGATTTGGTAGGTCCCGCCACAACCATGGTAAATCCATGCTTTAATTGTATCGTATTGGGAGATATGGACTGATAGTAAGCCATTTTAATACTAGTAATGAAACTGAGAGATGTAGTATTATATACATGGACACTTAAGTAGTGTATGTATTATATACATGGTCACTTGAGTAGTGTATGCATAAATCATCAAAGGTATAAGACAAAAACGTTCCGAGTAGTAGTAGTAGGAGTCATGAAACAACTCATACTCCGAATAGACCTCTGACGCCATTGACTGCGTGCGCGTTCATAGTCTATATATAAACCAGACATTTGGTTTTACTCGGTATCAGTTCATCACCATCATGGACAGATTTCAGGATATCCCTTCTAAAAGCGATTTCATCAGAGGTATTCATCGGTGTTCGTCGCCGAAGAGAAAAGTTACGGTAGTGCGGCCTACTCCAAGAAGACCCATGGTCACGAGCCGTCGGCCAGTATTTTTATCCCGTCCGCCGCCGCCACCACCCTGCAGGTCTAGGGTGCCACGGCTAGACCTCCAACACCCAGAGCTGTGCCATCAGCGCCGCCGTTGCCTGAGCTACTGTATACTATGGCTCAGGCAGATTTGAGGTTACTGAGGCTGCGGGAGGGAGAGATAAGACGGCTGATCAAGAAAAAAGAAGTCGAAGTCAGTCGGTTGCGACGTCTGCTGTACGGACAGTAGAACTTCTCTTGATGAGAATAATTATACGGCCCTTTTAAGAGCCACCTAACTAACCTAACACGAAAAGAAACCTTAACTGAGAATATGCAGTTTTTGTATGTGTTATACTGTAGTGGTAAGTCTAACCTATAGTAAGTAAGTTATTTCTTTTACTTGATTGTTGAAATTTTATTAGATAGAAATTAAAAACGAGTCAATTCTAAAAATAGTAACATTAAAAACTTGAGAATAAGTTCAGTTAGACCTCTGAGAGCTCATTTGGCATCTGAAGTTCGAAGAGTCAACATCGTCAGAAAAATTGGGTGAGTGTTTGATTTTTTTATTTTATATACAGTAGTACAAGAATCAATATAAAATAATATAGATACTATTTTCACTGACTGAACTTTGATACTTGTTGAAACGAGGTAAGTGAGCAACATCATACTTCACAACTTTGTCACTTGTGTCACTTTGCAAACTTTGAGTACGTGAGATTAGTCAGTCCCTAAAAAACTAGATATCCCATGATTCCCTAGCCAAGATGGCTACCCTCCCTAACCTTCCTGTTTCACTACCCACCCTCCCTCTCTGGTTTAGTGCATACAACCCATATAGTCATCGCACCTTTTGTTCCACCCCTTTAGTCTATACAGAGTGAACTCCCTTTGTTTCACCTATACAGTCTATACAGAGTTAATTGCCCTTTTGTTCTACATATACAGTCTATACAGAGTGATCTACCCTATGTCCCATCCCTACAGGCTATACAGAGTGATCTCCCTTTGTTTCACCTATACAGTCTATAGTGAGTCATCTCCCTTTGTACATACTCTACAAATCTTAGTACAAGTGTAGGTTTCAAGCTTGACTCGAGCTCGGCCTACCGCTTCTCGCGCATGCGCACTTGCGTACTCTCTTCGACGATGGCGCCACCAACTACTGGTTTCACAGACCTGAAAAAAACAAAAGTTTCGGTTCTAAAAATAGATTCACTCTCAGCTCAAAACTGGAAAAACCCAACTTCTCTCTCTAACCGTTGACTTCTCGTGAACTCACGTGATCTCTTGTGACCCCAACCTCTTGTAATGAAGGCTCTCATTGGCTCGTTAGTCAAGATGGCCGCCCCAACAACCTTACACTTCCGGTCATAGACACGCCTCCAAGCTCAACGATTGGCTCTTTCTCCTTATTGCCATGACAACATGGCCTCACTTCCGGTATGACGCTTTTCCGGTTATGACGTCAAAGGCGGTTCCATGGCGGGCATTTGAATTGACCAATCAGAAACCAGCATTTTGATGACGTCATCAAACAGCGCCCCCTAGCGGCGAAAATTCAAATGCCCGCCATGGAGCTGCCTATAACTACTGAGGCGGTAAAATAGTAGTATTTGTTGCTGTTGAGGCGGTTAAGTATTAGAAGCAGTTCCTGTTGAGGCGGTTGAGTAGTAGTAGCCGCTGTTGTTGCTGAGGTGGTTAAGTAGTAATAGTTGTTGTTGAGGCGGTTAAGTAGTAATAGTTGTTGATGTTAAGGCGATTAAGTAGTAGTAGTAGTAGTTGTTGTTGTTGTTGTTGTTGTCGTCGTTGTTGTTGAGGCGGTTACGTAGTACTAATTGTTGTTGGAGCAGTTAAGTAGCTGCAGTAGTTGTTGTTGCTACCGTTGTTGTAGCCTAAAGGTGGTAAAGTTGTAGCAGTATTTCAAACAATTTCAAAACCATTTATAAACGGAGATAATAGAATCCATTGTTGAATGCATTCCATTCCAACAACAAAAAAATTACACAACCGATTATACTGCAATAGGGGGTTACACGAACAATGTCAATGATCATTTTCCGGACTGAATGTATCACTCAAATGAATAAGTAACTCTTCATTTCGCGTTTGAAATGAATTTAGCGGATATGTTAAACTGCAATCAATATTTATTGTAATACATGTATATATATTATACATAAGTAAATTTGGTGACTTCGGTCTTGATTTACCAAGGATAGCAAAAAGGAAAACAGTTTTTGTATTTTTTACAACCTCTTCTAAATCAAAAAGTGATAACATGATAGAAATAAATTCTACTATATGCTACAACTAATGATAAAATCAACGTGAGTGAGTTTTTTTTAAGTGTGTGTGTGTGAGAGAGAGAGAGAGAGAGAGGGGGGGTATGCCTTACGTATTTTACGTATAATGATATATTAGTCATTGAGATAGATTATCAATGAATTGAAATTATTTCACACGGATACTCACACCATTACTCGATCTGTCATTAATGTAAATTACTTTACTACGTGCTAAAAACAAGTACCAAAATTATATCTGGATCATAGCTAGATAACTCTCTCTTGACTAGTAAAATTGAACGCCCACTGACGTTCAGCCTAATTAGAATATGCTAGAGTACATTCGTATCTGATGTATTATTTTCCAAATAATATTATTTAAGTGTATGTAACAATATACCAGAAACGATTAGAGTCTTGAGTCGGGATGTACGGCACGGCACCAATGCATTTGTCCCATATACATATGTTTCATTTTTAACTATATCTATTGACTTATCTGATTTGGTTTATTGATTTCTTTTACAATACATAATGTTTTAATTCTAAGTTTACAGATATTAAAATGGTTTAAAACTTATATTACAAACCAAAGATGATACAGAATGCGTACTGACATGGAAGTTTATATATAAGCCTACACAGTGATATTGAACAATATTAACAATATTCTGGTAAAATGTTATAATAAAGAAAATGATAAGATTAAATATGATAAATAAATAGAGTACTAAATAAATTAAAGGATTCTATCGTAAAACCACGTTCCCATCGTTTATGATCCGGAAACATCCATACAAACGGATGACTGAGATTTTTATTTATTTATTTATTTATTTACTGGGCGACGGGGAAATCAGTGACTTCGTTTCTAGAAGCTAAGAAAAGTCTCGGACTTCAAAGTTGGAAAGTTTCAAAATGAGAGCATGTGCTCCTGAATCCCCTTACAACCGCTGGATTTCACTTCATTTTTTGAAATTTAATCATTCTATCAATAGGATACGTTTGAAATGATGAATACATTTGTATCCTAATTCAGCATTAAGAACCTATAAAATTATATCTTAAAATTTGTAGGCCAATAATTAAAACAAAATATATATATTCTGAGTAATCTGTAAATTAACCGGTGTTACCGATCCCCTAACGAGATATTGCCTCACCTGCAGTGGGATATCGATATATAGGTTAATTTATATAACAAATTTAAATAGTAGAATTTTAACTCATGACCAGCTTTAAATATTAATACGAACTGCACTTGGCCGAAATTCTGCCCTGAAATTAACCCGAAAATAATACTTAATATCGAGACAGAATTTCGACCTAGAACTACACATACATCGAAATTAATTGTACTAGAGTCTTTGATTTGTAGATCTGAAAATTAACAATGAAGAAAGAAAACATCGCTCATTTAGTCATTTTTTCGCTTATTTACTTTTTTATATAATGTTAACACGCATAAAGATATGAAGTTGAAAGTAAATTTACAACTGATCAATTGAACAACGCTGCAGCATATACATGTATATATATATTTTTAAAAAGTCTGTGAAAACCGAAGATAGGAGAAAAATAGTTTTGTCACTATAAGTCAAACGTTATATTACTTTTCGTTTCCTCTTCGGCAACGATATGTAAAGCTAACAGTTCGCTTTATAAATCGCTGCCTTAAGTCAGCAAATGTTTCTCACAATTGAATATAACAAATTACTTCTCAACGCGCTGACATTTCCATTTTTGGACAACAGATCTGATTGTATAAATTCTGACGCGTAAGAAGGCTCGTTGGCAACTTAACAGTTACATCAGCTTCCAACTCAACATCAACGTGGCAGAAATGTCTATAAACATCAGGGAGAAATCATTAATTACAAACACCCGAATCCTACTTTCATTTTCAATTTATATCGGATAAAATATCGATTTACCTATTTAGAGCACTCAGATGTAACAAATTAAGTATTCCCGTGTATAATTTAACAAATATTTACTGACGTGATGGTCAACAATTCCACACATATCATGCGTAAACGATGCACAGAACATAAGAACACAAAGAGTGTATTGAATTACATGCCACGCAGGCAACCGGAAGACAGAAAAAACATCCAATGAAATATTGTTTTGTATCTCCCTCTCAGCTGTTGCTTTTGACCCTCAGCCACGTTGACAAAACATAATTGGATAAATGATATCACGTGACGTAGATGGCATAACTGATTGGATGTAAATATCAAATACTCCTCGTGAAAACACGAAGCAGACGTGTACACGTTCGGTAAGTTTTATAGATTTTTCTGTATTTATTCTGCGCACAGATGTGACACTCATTATTATCGCATTAAATATTTATCAGTTGTGACAAACGTTCTCAGGTGCGATAAAAAGCCGGAGCAATCTTATCGAGGAAAAGGTAAGATCGGGTTATGAATGGGTTTCGGCTTTTCTATTCAGAATCAAACTAATGACGACACACTGACAGTTTGATCATATTATTATTGTTAATAACATCAATAGTCATTTAGGGTTGCAATCTATTCTTGTTTAGATAAATCACTTTAGTCAATTGACAACACGTATTTTCCCTAATGCGTTAGTATGGTCGTATTGCTTTTTGGAAGTAGACATTAGGCCTAACTCAACTGATTAAGTCTAAGTCACTAGGCTAAGACTAAGGCGGCTACCAGGAGACTCGCCAAACAGGTAGGCCTGACAGCTACATGTAGCTTGCCTAGGGCTGGGGTATAAATTATGGCTAGGGATAGGCACTTGTTTCTATCAATTTTGGGTTGAAAATTACATTTTGTGTAGGGATACGTGATTCTCGACCACACTTTCCATTGATAGAAACAAGTGCCTGTGGCGTAGGCTAGGGCCAGTGCAATAAAGACTAAGTCTAAAACAGTAAAAGTTACTCACCAAAGCCAACAGAGTCTGATCAGTTGAAATTTAGATAGTAATTTATAATAGTTATTTAACAAAAATAACACTATTCTAGATCTAATAATCAAGTACACATTCATAAATTTATTTAAGGTAAGAATTGTACTGTAAATCTAGATTTACTGTCAGTCTCGTGTTGTGGAAATCTTAATTCTGTTGTATACTTTAAATCTCCAAGTACCAATTCTTGCCAAATCAAACTATTTTACCTGATATTTTCTGGTTTGTCAGAGAAATTATTTTTCTTTTCATTTGGCAATCAAAGTGATGTCTTGTCTTGGAAATGCAAAAAACTCAGTGAAAGTATGCAGGTGTTTGCACACTCCACACCATTTGGTGAGAATAGAGTTTAATATTTCACATAGCAATCCTTATGATCAGCCTTTTCATATGGTACCAATAACCATTACCTTTGACCTCGTGACCTAAATAACATACCTGTCAAGTCTACCGATTTCGGTGGTAGTTACAGATTTTTCTATTCGTCTACCGCTGAGAAAAAATCTAACGATTTTTCTAATTTTCAACCGATTTCCCTATATTTCTACCGCTTCTTGTCCATTTTCCGGTGATCGGTAGACGTTTTTGTCAACATTTTTAAATGTTCTAAATTGTAATTTTCAGTCTATCAATTGGCGACAAAAAATACCTTTAAATTTTTCTGGCGCCTCCATATCACTGAAGTATTAAGACAACTATTCTAAGTTATATAAGTCCCCTATATCTTCCAAATAGTCATGAAGAACAAGGACCCTGTTTATTTATTAATGTCATTAGACCATACAGAGGTATCATTATCGGACGTGTGCTGACGGTAATTACACAATGACCTGTACTGTGGACAGGTACCTAATATACAGATTGATAACCTGTATATCTAAACAACCACACCTATAATCACTATCCATATGTTCTGTCCTATATACAGTTATCAAAGATTAAGATAATTGATGTTATATTAATTTCATACAGCTTCTGTATCAATCCTCAATGATTTTACTTTAAAAATTTAGCTGAGAAATATCGAAGTGAGATCGTGGTGTCTTCTATGACATTCACACTCCACATACTTTACAGTGCACTGTTATACATGTATCTTAAATTTGTGATGATTTCAATACAAAAACAATGTTTTATTTCATTTACATAATATTTTATACAAAGATAATATCTTCTTGTAACACATTGAATTAAATTAAATAAAATGTCGGTAATGACAGTAAACACACTTATATAACCTCAGTAAACCTTTTTTTTTCTTTTTAAAAGCAGATTTGATTTTTCTTTATCAAATTTCTTTTTTTCTTTTTTTTTTTTTGAGTGAACTATTCAGTTATCATTTGTTTTTTATCTTATCAATTAATGAAAAAGGCACAATATGAAGATAAAAACCTTCAAATAAATATTTGGGCATGCAAATATTTTGGTAATAAATGTTCAAATCTCAAAATAAATAAATAAATAAATCAAGCCTTTGACTTTAAAAATTATCATACTTCCAACTATTTAGCAATCAAACTGAGATTATATTTCTTCCAGGTAAGTCTAGTTATTTATTTTCTGCATTCCAAATCCAACTGTTATATTAGATTATTCAGAATTTAGTATATTTTAAAATTTGTTATAACAAATTCAGAAATACCAAATTTTAAACATTCTAATATAACACAATGACCATAACATCAATTTGAGTCTCCCAAGCTGTGTGTGTACATGTATATTACATGTATTAAAACTTCAAAATAAAGCCTATATCATTATCTATTCCTTATAAATTTCAAAGTCGACTAGAAAATTAAAAGAAATGTTTTATATATATATATATATATATATATATATATATATATATATATATATATATATATATATATATATATATATATCATTAATATTATTGACAATAATTCCATTTTAGATGCATAAAATGTCAGATATTGAAGTTTAAAATTACAATTTTTTCTTGTTATTTCGAAAGGGGGACTACCCCTCCCCTTTTCACTTATTTCGACGCAACTGGTACACGCACATATATGAGAACGACAACGTATTCGTAAAAAGTTCGACCATTATACGCATTTTCTACCCCAGACAAATTTCCTAATGTTGACAGGTATGAAATAATGCAAATTATACTATAAACATGTACAGTCTGTTTGCTCTCCATTGAGACTGGGGTTTTCTTAAATTTCTTGAATTACACTTAATCATCAAATATGAATTTAAAGCAATGTTTTTAAATTTACCATACATAACTGAATGGTGAATATGCAAATTTTGGGTTTGCTAACAGAAATTTTACCCATTTACTGCAATACAGAATTTTGTAATAGTTTGTGTGGGCAAATGCACAGTTGATAAAATAGCACCCTTAATTCATAAGTAGGTCATATGCAAATCAGAAACTTTGGGATATATGAGAGCTTGATTGGGATTGTATCATAATTAAATTAAATTATTTTTTTATTAACTGAAAAAAAATAAAGTCTGCATCATGTTTAATATAATGCACAAAACTATGCTACTGAAATAATTTCATCTTATTAGTAGTATTCTTGGCACGCAGGATGTAAAACAACATAAAAACAAATAAAAAATGTTAACTTGAAACTCATGTTGACTTGTAATTGTGAAATGATCCCTTATTGACCAGTGCATCAATTAAGTGTGTGATAAGTTGGAGCCTATTCATGCATACATGTACATGTATAAAATGTGAATTGAATCATGTCATTCTATTTTAAAATATGTGATTATCCTATTATATAAATTTAATTGCATCATTTGGATATTATGACAAAATGTTATTGAATCAAGGGATCTATATATCTATATATTTTCATACATGATGGGTATTGCATATAAGTAGCAGGCACACTGACTATTTTTAGGTGACCATGTGGTTTGAAAACTGTTTATATTTATAGTATTATCAATTATGGCTGTTCAATGTATTGGATTTACACCCATGTAATTTTTCTTGAAATTTGAAAGAAATCTAACATTAGTAGTAATGGGAAACTTTTCCCCCTGATTGTTTGATGCAATTAAAATTGATTTTTAGTTATGTATAATCTTTAAAATAACAATGATTAGCATTTTTAATATATAACTTACGTTGTTTTTGCAAAAAATGACTAAACCCCAGTTTCAATAAAGAGCAAACAGACTATACAACTGAATACCGGTATGTACAATATATGTATCTATATATAAATAATGTTATCCTAAAACAACTATTGTTTAAATTCTATTCACGCCCGAATAATAATAATATGTATTCATGGATGGTTTGGGTTGATCTTTTCAGATGAAGAACATCACCATGAGGTTATTTGAATTATACTTTGTAGTGGCATTAATAGCCATCACATACTCATCGGCCATTCCAAAACAGGCAGAACACAAGGACAGAGTGCATGAAACTGTGAGTAACTGTAAAAGGTGTTTTCATTTTGTTATGAAATGGTACATTTAAATGCAGGCAGTCCTGCATGAACAATTCACTCTGTAGATTATTTTCCACATGACATTTTGTATGTACATATAGTGTTACCCCGTGAACAAAAAAGGGCATAAGTCATGAAAAAGGGCACTTCCTTGTGCGTTATGTCATGAAAAAGGGCACTGCCTTGCATGTCAAATTGGGTAGAAAAGGGCAGTTTCTAAATTGGAAAAAGTAAAACAATACAAATCAATTTTAATTAATAGTCTAATTGTTAAAACATTAGTTGAGCATTTATTACAAGCACAGCATATTCAATAGGGTCGTTGAATTTTTTTAGAAAGCAAAATTCTAAGTCTGCATTCTTTCTACAGCATTAGCCCTGGATCCGAAAATGTATCAGCCAAATCATGGGCCAACTTCAATTTTCATTGGCCAAAATAAAAAATCCTTTGGCCGACTAGAAATACCTACATGTAGGACCCTACACTACAGTACTGCTACTGAAAATTTATAAATTACATTTTTGAAAACTAAAATTAGGAGAATAAGGCAGAATATTTCAAAATTTTCAGAATTAATCTACATTCTAATTAAATTTTAAGCAGGTTCACTTGGAATTTTCCTAACATATTTTATTACAGCCAACATCAATTAATTATCCAAATGAAAAATTGGCAGAGAATTGAAGATTTTTATTATTATTTTTTAAATCATATTTAATCAGTTATTATCATTATTAATGCAATGAAGAGTCCCTATATGACTTAATTTTTCATGGTTTCCATTATTCTAAATATTTAATTCTTATAAAGAAAAAGTAAAAAAAAATATTAAGTGCTAGTTGGAATAGAAATTATTCTTAAGTACATACATGTAGACACATTCAAGTTAGTAACTTGCCAATCCCATTTTCTGGCCTGGAATGTTTACAAAATTCTACCAAATGTTAATTGCATTTAAATTTATGTCCTTTTTTTAGCTTTTGTCCATTGCATTAAGTATTTTCAAGATCAATTTATTGTTGATAGATTTTTTATTCATCAATGATATAAGCGGCAACTAGTGGTTGTGAGTTGCATTCACATGTGCATGTCAAACGGTGTCATACTCATTACCTCTTTCAATTCATGTCAAGTTACGACTGTTATCATTTTTATTTCACATTTTGTCAGTGAAATTGGAGTGGTAAACATTATTTTCTGATAAAGAGACAAGTAATTGATTGTGACACAAGCATATAAGCGGCCCAATATCCTTAGCACTTCGTTTGTCATATCAACACGCGGTTAAGTCTTCTGAGTTTTAAATCTTATTAAAATATTATTAGGAATTAATTATCATCATGGATGTTGATTAGGGTAACATAAAAGGCAGGATGATTTGCAGGTATGTTTAATTAGGCGTGACAGATAGCACTTAACCTATTTTTTACACATTGGCGCGAGGGGGGGGGGGTGAATTAGACTGTGTTCTGTCAAAATCAATGTATAGGTGTAAAATTAAACTTGAGGATTAATTGTGCACAGGCAGATCCTAAAATATTAAGATACTCTCAGGTTAGGATGGCGCGTAAATGATCTGAAAAGAGGGCATGGCGTACAGGAGAAAAGGGCATGGGGCTGCGCCATCCTATTCATGCTTAGGGGAAAGGCTAACATATGTCTTGTATAAGCCCTTTCAATATTAGTTTTAGGAATAGAATCCAGGTTATGTATAAACTAAAAGTATCTAGTAAAAAGGTGTAGCTACACTGTGTGTGCAGATAGAAACCAGGAGCATTTTTCATACACACATGCCATACGTCCCGGCGGGATGCCTAATGTCCTGGAAAATTGACCTCGTAAAGCATGTCCCACCGGGACACCTATTTCTCCCTAAAATTTGCTCCTGTCCCAGATTCCAACTGTTCCGCAATTTTGTCCACATGAAATCTCGGACTCCTCATTATTACTACAGTAAAACCTGCTATAGCAACCACCTCTATATAAGGATTACCTGTTTATAAAGGCCAGTTTTTCCAAGTCCCTTGACTGCATACTACAACTAAATTGAACCTGTGTATAAGGGTCACCTGCACATAAAGGTCAATATTTTCTGGTCCCATGGGTGGCCCCTATATACAGGTTTCACTGTACTTAGCAAACATCCGATTATCAACCGGTTGACACGTTCACAGGGAAATAGCCTATGGGCATATTAATTATTGAGGGTGTTAATGATTACATAACATCTTCCTGTCCACTGAGTGTGTGTATGTCATGTGACATATGCTTGGATCATCTATGATTAGAAGCATGATACCAGACATCAGAAATAGTTATTACAAATATAACATCTTATGGCCTCAAATGTACTTCAACAACAACAACAACAACAAAAACCAAAAGACATATTATTTTATTTATAATCAAACATGCAAGGCATTTACCTCGAGGTCTAAGTTGTCACAACACACATGTATGTAATGACAGATGTACTTCTGGAAATAGTATAAATGGAACCAGACCGAACCGGACTGGTTTTTAAATTATGGAGACTTGAATTTTTTTTGACATAAACAAAGTTGTTATGTATTATTCAACTGGTATGTGTATAAACTTGCAAAATTCATACAATATAAATTAAAAAGGTATGCAGTTGGCTTAAGTAATTAAACAAAATGAGGAAAACATTCAGAAGTTATAAAAATCTCAATTAAAATTCTCCAGCTAAAAAATTTAAAATCTCCAGTTGTGGCATAGCAGTTGAACTGATTTCTGTCACATGTATGCCTTAATACACATTTAAAAAGACTAGCTCAGAAGACTCAACACTGATACATATATTATACATGGCATAATGTCATGTAAATTTAACATGCTACCAGTTCCAAGTTCCCAAAAATGTAATCGTCACTGCCAACTTGCAACATGTAAAATAAAGAATTGAAGACAATTTTGTATTTATTTAACACCTGAAAAGTGAACTCAAAATTGTCCCAGAAAGTGTCGTGACCATAATTTTGTATGATTTTTTTTCTGAATAAAGGAGAAGAGAACAGAATTTGGCTCTAAGCTAACAGCTTATCATGAAAAACAATCTGCGTGTGCTATTCACTCTTGTTATGATATACATGTAGTTCACATTAGAAATAGATCTGGATTTTAAAGCTGTCAAACATGTATGTTCATACATGTACATGTATCTTCGATTGTTAAATTTTGGCCACTTTAACAAATTGACCAAATTTAAACTATGGCAAAAATGCTCCCATTAACAATAACAGACCACAAAATAACAGAAATCGTCCTAACCCATTTACAAGGTTGGTTAAAAGGAATTACCATAACCTGCAGGTTACAATAGCAATAATGAAGACTTTAAAATGAAATTCATCAAGAACAAAAAGGAGGTTATGTAATTTGTATTTGTTGTAACCTTCACGTAACCTGAACGATCGTCTTCTCTTTAATTTGTGGTCTGCAATAAACTGTATTAAAAGCATTTTACTGGATGAATTTATGATTAATTTCTTTCAGAAAGTTTGAGTGAACTCTGGGTATTATAACTATTTTTCTTTTTTTTTTTTAATTCATAGAAACTGAGTGATGTTGACCATAATGCTGATGGGGAACATAATAATGATTATGACCATGATGCATTTTTGGGCAAAGACGATGCCAAGACTTTTGATCAACTTTCACCAGAGGAAAGTAAAGAAAGATTAGGGTAAGCCAAACTGCTATCTCGATTTCCTCAGGTGACCAAATACTTGCTGAACATTATTTATTATAGATTGTTACCATAATATGTAATAACAAATTATCATGGATTTACTTTATATACCTGTATATTAAAATGTCAAAAGCATATGTGTGTGTATATGTTTATTTACAAATTGTATATATACCTATTACAAGTGTATGTGGTATATATATGAATTGGCTTGCTTTAATGCTCCATTGGATCCACATTATGGTCTATAAAAGCTGTTTTTGTACATGCCATCTTGGCATTCTAATAAGCTAGTGTTGAATCTAGGATCTGAAAAGGGCACACAAATTAGTGTAAAAGGGCACACAATTTCAGTGTGAAAGGGCACTTTTAAAGCATAAATTGATTTTGAAGGCACCTGCCTTATAACATGTGCATATCCTCCATTAACAAAACTTTTCTTTAAATGATTAATAAAAACAGAAGATATATAGTTTTTCTTAGAAATGAATTGAATTATCTGATAATTTAAAAAAAAAAAAAACAAAACACACACACACAAAAAGGGCACCAGGCCTAGGGCTAACCCTGACCTTACAGTTTTTTGCCAATTCAGAAAATTTTATGCCTTGTCAATGTTTTTTTTTTTTGTTTTTTGTTTGTTTGTTTGTTTGTTTGTTTTTTTTTTTTTGCTTTTAGTGTGTTTAAGAATAGAAATCTTTGAAAAAAAATATCTTACATGTACATATGTCTTTTATGTTAATATATTTATTCCTATACATGTATATACATGTATGTCGTTTTGATTTTGACATTAAAATAATTTAATTTTTAACTACAGGTATTATATAGAAATATAAAAAATAAGTTGTCAAACTAGTCTATTGATTAATTAAAACAAGCTAGTAAAGATTTCACTTACTTAAATATTTGATACATGATTTACACGTTGATATGTAAAAACATAATTTCCCAATCGAATGTCATGATTAAAGGATCTAAATAATTTCAACAAATTTGTTAGATTTAGGCCTACTTGAATATCTCCTCACTGTATCATAGAGGAAAGGAAAAGTCCCGAGAATTTGGGAAGACGTGTGACACGAAGTCGATAAGTACGAGAACAAATTTGCTATAGTATTTGGCAGAAGCCTCGTCTGTTTATTCACATTTACAGTATTTTCACCGCGATTATGGCTTTAAAATGTTATTGGTGATTTCCTATGTATTTTAAGTACTTCATATGACATGCAGCTACAAGCAGTTTGCGTGAATTGGTTTAAAAACCACGCGTCCGTGGACACAAACTATTTTCCCATGCGCGATCTGGAGCCTGCTTCAATTGATGAATTCAGTCACATAGCAGCACAGAACCTTCTTTAATGGGATATTTTGTAACAAGACATTGTTTTATTTGCACGTACATTTATTTTTTACATACATTTTACATAACATGAGATTTTCTAGCCATTTGACAACAGCGGAAATTCAGCGAGTTTGCCGATATTCCCAACCAACATAGGCCTACTGCAATACAGTCGTTTGACTGCCCTATTTCCTGTGATTACCTGAGGCTATTTCAACTGATCAACCGTGAAATAAACATAAACCTGACACGGGTAATCGGGGCAATTAACAGATTAAGGAATAAACGATAGGGAAGAGGGTTTCACAAATAGAATATTTTAGTCATTAGGCAATATCGCCGATTGATTTGGAGGAGGGGGGGGGGGGCTATTGGCGATTGGCGATTGACAGCATGGTGCTGGGAAAAAGGGCATGGCGTGGTGCCATGCTATGTTGCTCTAGATTCAACACTATCAGCTCTGAATACTTCCATGATTAGTTTTGTTTTTAATGAGGAAAGGACTATATATGATAAGGGTCAAAAACGACCCCCAAATGGTGGATGGTCATATTTTCATAACAGGTTCTACATATCATCAAAAGTAGAGATCTAAGTAGTTTGACTTGCTCTCTTGACCTCAAAGGTCATTTCAAGGTCATGTTAAGTCAATGGAAAACCAGTGACTAAATTAAATTTTGTGTTAAGTCTGGTGAAAAATTATTTTGAGGAAATGAAGTAATATTTTGTTTATTCCACAGATAAATTTTTATCTGGTGAAAAATATATGTACATGTATGTATTCCTTTAAAAATATAGTATAAAAATAAAAAAAGTGCTATAAGCAGATTCGAACCCCGGACCTTTGACTTCACAATCTGCATGCTTCTTTTTTTTTTTATCTTTTATTTCAATCTGACGCGCTAACCATTACGCCATGGTCAATTGTATGCAAAACTTCTGTAAAATGTTAAACTGTCTGATTTAAGACCCAATAAGAGTATGCAGTCGCTAGTTGTATATCCTTACATTTTGTACTCGTAGGGCTTACTTTGGAAAAATAAAAATGTACTGTAGATCTACTTCATAGATCTACATGTATACGTCCATTTTTTAAATAGAGATATTATTTACTTTAAAAATTCAACGTATGCACTTGATAAAAGTGTCTGCAATGCCCGAGTTCAGAGGTAAAATTCTAAAAATATATTCTGTTCGGTAGGCCTGTACTTGGCGCTCGGGTAAAGAAATGCATAAGGGCCAAGCAACCAGGTCAGGCTAACTGTAAACTGACCTACATGTAGTAGTCAATTCATCATATTGTAGATCTACGATGTCGATGGATAAAAAACACTGATCCAAGGGTCTATGATAGTATACTGCTATGCGGGTTACCAGTCGGCAATGCGTAACCCAAACGGCCGAAGGGGAATTCAATTAGGCTTATTGAATGGCTATTTGATCTCTCAACGAAGCAAGTTTACCGTACTTATCTTTAGTAAAAAGTTGTCAAGTAGATCTATTGATAGAGATTGCATTTTAGCACTTTGCTTACAGTACTCAGTATTTTCCAGTTAGTATTAAGAATGTGATTGCCGCAGTAATATGGAACCAGCGATAAAAAGAGAAGAAACTACCCACTTTAGCTATTTATAGCCTATGCAACAGCAGTGGGGTTTCCTGGTTTGTCAAGTATAGTTTGTTTCTGTTATGTATGGTCCTCGATGAAAATAGATAAACGCCGTCTGTAGACCGTCTAAACAACTGGAAGTACAATCTCCTTAGCAATTGACATAATCCATTGGACGTGTTGTTCATATGAAAAGTTGTTTGTTTATATCAAACACAGCTTTGGACAAAATTTTCCTTTGTACACAAAATAGTTAATGAACATATACACTAGAGTGTGGAATATCTTTCTTGTCCAAGACTGCTCATACTTCATTTTACCCCCAAAGGCTCAAAAATAGAATAAATAGATAAATATTGAATATATACATATTTTAATGTCGATTTTAAGACACTTTCCTGACAAGGAAACTTTTGTTTTCTGTGTGTATGTAATTGTAAAGTGCTAATCTTAAACTTCATAATGTATACAATCACATACTTTAGTTTACAAGAAATACTTAATTTTCATTTCATTGATGGGTATATAGGCATTTCTATCATATATAGTCCTTTATTGAATGTTCCACTCTGTTAAGATAACAATTTAACTTCAGCACGGTTTACATGTTAAAACTTTTTTGTTATATATTGTAGTAACTTATAATTTATCTTAGAGAGACCACCTAATCTGCCACTTAAACGTGGTCTTCCAAGATTGGTCATTTCTCAAAGAGGTTTTATTTAATGGATTATTTGACTGAGTGCTTCTCAGAATGTGGGCTCACAAGACAGAGTGTCTCTGAGGAGAGTGATCTCTCGAGACACATTTGACTGTACATGCATTTATGTTATGATAAGAATATAGTGCAACAAGTAGATACATGCACATGTTAGTTTAATTCTGATTATTCCACAAGGTTGAGAGAGATAGGAGATAATTACCATCAAAACCATAAAACTGAATGTCATTAACTCACCAACCAGTGAGAAACAATGAACTCTTCTATAAATCAATGACTTCAGTCAGTCCAAATGTGTCTGGAGGGTGAATGAGTTGATAGTCTTAAAGTCAATGATTTCTTTAAAGCCCTGGGATATTGAAAATATATTATACACCTAAAAACTGTAAGATGAAAATCAGAGAGTAAAATAATTAGTATAAATTTATTTTACAGGAAAATTGTAGAAAAAATAGATAAAGACAAGGATGGAAAAGTAACAGAATCAGAACTGAAAGACTGGATACTGTATGTACAGAAGCGATATATCATCACTGACACAGAAAGAATGTGGAAAGATCATAATATAGATGGAGATAAACTTACATGGAATTCATATAAAAAACGAACATATGGATTTACAGATGGTATGAAATATATTAGAGCTCTGTATGCATAGATTTTTTATCTTGGGCCTGAAATAAAATTGTAATTGTTTGTTGTTGCCTGCCTACCCATCCAAAATGCTGCCGCCTAAATTGTTTTTTTCACATTTTATGTATCCAGATTTTTGGGGGAGTCCAGTACCATCAACCTATCCTTATTTACTTGTTTCTTTAAAATATTGTGTACAAGCAGCCAACACTCTTGAAGCTCCCTCCTAGACCAGGTGTGTTAATAATATATACATGGATACACATATCAATAGAAAGGCCAGTCATTTTTCAAGGCTGTTGCTAGTGGTATAATTTCATTTTATTTGAAACAATCTTTGAAAATGAAAGAAAATGATACTTCGTTTATTAAAATCAGCCCAGTAGTTTTTATACAGCAGTGATTTAAAAGTTTCATTTTCGGTCATTAATTTTTCCATTTGTGCAAAATGGCGATTTTTTGCATTTTCATGCCCAAATAAAAAAAATCAACAAATAACCAAGCATTCTAATTTTTCACCAGTGTCATGAATACTTGCTGTTCAATAAATCAAATAAATTTGAGAACCAACAAAACAACACAAATACATTTTTGGACCATCAAAAGTTAGCTATCATTCAAATTCAGCAATAACGGTACCATACTCATACAGCAGTAAGGCATTAACCGAAGGATTATGGCCTACTCATGTACAACTGTATGCAGATCAAAGGGTGGATTTTTCACCCAGCGTGGTTCACAATACAAAATATTAAATATTAGAAATATTTTCACCCAGACACGTTGTCTGAATTATTTTTTTTTAATGCATGGGATAGCTAGCTAGCAAACCAGTAACTGTGTCTGATGTCAGTAGCTCATTGATGTCTATAGACTCTGTTAAATTCAGGGGACTTGTTCCCAATTTAAAGCCACTGTGTCATTTTTCGTGTCAAACTGAAAGATGTTCCTGACTAGATATTGATGTAAAATTTTACATGAAGAAAATATACTCTCTGAAATAAACATAAGATCACAGTGAAAACCCAAATTTTCAAATTAATCTTCCATTTCTAGGTCTTCAAACTTTTCGTTTTGATATTTCACCTCAATCAAGGGGGAAATCAGAAGTTTCACCTCCAATACGTGCAAAATTAAAGTCTTAATTTCAATTGGATGGTAAAATTATCTTTCTATGACATCAGAAATATATTTCTATTTTTGTTGAAAGAGGAGCAGTGTTGGGATTTCCTGATACCTTAAAGCTGAATCACATAAGGTATTGATGTGGGCATCTTTAGATTTCGATGTATACTACACAAGTGAACTGATTTACGATAAGAAATAAAAAGAATAATATTTATTTAATGCATTTATTAAGCTTAAATTGTGTTAGCTAAGCTTAAATTGTGTTAGCAAAAAAAATACAATTTAATGCCATTTTTAAAAAATGGTCATCAACTCACTTTTTTACATGTGGGAAATGGCTTGGTGGATGACAACATAAGCTATCAGCCTTTCTAATATCAATATTTCTTCACATTAACTGCATATGCCATAGTTTTCATTGTATTAAAATTTTATACAGAGAATGAAGTCATTTTTAAAGCGCACCTTTCTTGCTTTGTTTGATTTCCTTTTCTTGAAAAAAAAATCCTACCTACATACCTACACCTGGAAGGCATAGACAGGCAACATCAAACAAACAATTTTTTAATAGTGGCCTCATTGTTACACTTCAGGGGTTGAATGAGATTACATACTTGTCACACCTGTGTGAATCCCCCTCTGCTGATATAGCAATTCAGACTTTCATTTGTGGGCTTGTGACTTTCGTAATTGAAATGGGGGGGGGGGGGGGGTAAAATTGCATTTAAAATGTGTTGGTTGAGGTATGAATAAAGAAAAAGAAATCATTGGGGTGGGGTTAATGCTGATTAGTTGGTGGGTGGGATAGTTTTTAATTAAAAATTCATTGGTGGTACCTCTAAATTTCATGGGTGTTCTGCCCCCAGGAGACACTTTTTTTCTGGAATAGCCCTTACATTATTTAAAACTAAAATGTGTTGTTTTTGCCAAAATATTTGCATTCCAATTGATTTAGATACAGTGGAACCTGTCATGAGAGACCACCTCATCTGCCATCAAAAAGTGGTCTCTCTAGAGAGTTCATGACAAAAAGGGATTTTCTGAAAATGGTCTCAAGACAGATGGTGTCTCATAACAGTGGTCTCTCAAGACATATGGTGTCTTATGACAGTGGTCTCTCAAGACATATGGTGTCTTATGACAGTGGTCTCTCAAGACAGATGGTGTCTTATGACAGTGGTCTCTCAAGACAGATGGTGTCTTATGACAGTGGTCACTCAAGACAGATGGTGTCTTATGACAGTGGTCTCAAGACAGATTGTGTCTCATGACAGTGGTCTCTCAAGACAGATAGTGTCTTATGAGAGTGGTTTCTCAAGACAGGTTTCACTGTACTCACTGTATATCGGTGGAGTTTGAGTGTCAGTGCGGTATAGAAAAGGGGTAGAGTCTTGTGAACCATTTTTTTACCTGGACGAGTTTCAATTTTAGGTAATAAAGCATAACATTAGAATTATAAAGGCAAGAGTAATCATTTGTACTTGTGACCATACAAAAGTGAGTCATAGCCAAAGCTTGTCATAACCAAAAACTTGAGTAGAATCATTTGTATGATAATCCAATGATTACTCCCCTGAGTTATGTGAATCAGAGTACACCATCTTAGTTATTGTCCTTTGAAATCTGACTTTTTATCTGTTGTATGTTTATTCTATGTTTATTTTTGGCATTTAAGAGTCAGAAGTAGATGATCCAGAAACTAGTAAAGACATGGTTGAACGTGATGACAGAAGGTGGAAAGTAGCAGATCAGAATAACGATGGATTTTTAGACAAAGAGGAGTTTGCCAATTTCTTACATCCCGAAGAAGCTGAACACATGAGAGATATTGTAGTAAAGGTAAAAAAAAAATCTCTTTTGAATGATGTCAAATTAAATTTGCTGGTAATTAGTGTTTGATATTCCAGTAATTCAGACTGCCATGGTTTTGAAATTGTAGAATTGTAGATTCAATCTCATATGATTGATGTAAATGTATGTTGGTTTTTATTTTGTTGTTTAATTTTTTTTTTAGTAAAATTTCTTATTTTTGTTTAACATTTGTAGCATCTCTTGAGTTAAAAAAAAAAAGTTGCAGATTTCATGGCATTGGAC
This sequence comes from Atrina japonica, assembly GCA_030159075.1. NCBI lineage: Eukaryota > Metazoa > Mollusca > Bivalvia > Pterioida > Pinnidae > Atrina > Atrina japonica. The sequence continues at coordinate 413,658 of BROG01000061.1, read as the reverse complement.
CAGAGACCAAGTGTAACTGGATTTTATAAATATTCTAAGTAAACTTACAAGTTATAACTATTTTACATTTTCAAACTTTAGTAGAGTGACCTCCTGGGGTTTGGCTGTTATGCTGTGGACCAAGAGGGCCTTTTAATTGTAATCTCGGACAATTCATTCAGATATATTGACTCTTCTTTTCTGCCATCCATTATATATAATGGATTATAGAAATTAATGATTTGATTCTATCATCACAGATAGTGAAACACTTTGTATATAACACTTTATACCAGTTTATAGTTTGAATCACATTGTCACATTCATTTTTTACAGGAAACAATGGAAGATATAGACAAAAATAATGATGGAGTCATCAGCTTAGAAGAGTATATAGGTAATTCTTTCACAGGTTTTTTAATTGTTTAAAGATTTTAATCATGCCAGCATCATGAGAAGTTTTAGCTTCGTTAGCTACTTTATAAACACTTATTCAATCTCTCCCCACAGTTTATTTGTGGAACCCAATCTTCCTCATTTTTAGCTTACCTTAAAGATACAAGGTTGAGTGTAGCTTATTCTGTCATCCATCGTTAATGTATAGTTAAGAAGGCCTCTACTGTACTGCTCATGCGTCAACTAAACTTGCATAACATATATATATCTTATGATTCTTAGCATAAGGTATGCATCAGTTGCTGGATTAGTCATGTCAATTTTGCAAAAATGACCGTTTTGGGGATAATCTTATCTTTTTAGTGTTAAAGAAGATTGGTTAATATGGGGTTGATTGAGGGCATTTAACGTATGTTGGTGTGAAATGAGCTTTGTAATCTTTGATTACTCTATGCTTAATTGGCAATATTTGGTAATTTTGTAAGATCACAAATTTTATATTGCTATTATATGGTAGATAGGGGCATGGCAATTTCACCAGTTAAATCCGAATTCTCAAACCGCTGACCATAATGTAAGGCCAAGTAAAAAATTACTTCTGGTTCTCAGACACCGCCGCGCGCAAAAAGAAATCGCCAATGAAACCATTTTATTCACATTGCATAAATCACCGCCACGCGGCAAGTAAAAATGTCAGTCATTTCAAAAGGCTTAAGATTCGAAAATGATCCATTTCCTTATATTTGTAGTTCAAAATGGATTTCTAAAACCCAATTAGAAACTGAAATAATTATTTTATTGACAATTCAACATGTAAATCTTTACCTCATGCCCGAAAGTGTCACAGAACACATCGTGTGTATTCTGCTGTTGCTTGCAGTTTATGGAGGAAGTGGAAATTGTTTTTTAAATGAAAAAACCTCTACCAAACGGAACTGAATTTCAGAATGTGTTAAAATGATGATGATACATGTAACATTATATAGTGTATAAAAGTTTTAAAATCTGAATCAAATGTAGGTGAATGATAAAAGTAAAATAAGTTACTGTAAATAAAAGTTTTAATGAAATACATAAAAATGGATAGCTATTGTTTTCACAAATGAAACTTTTGGGATTTGCAATGATTTTTAGACACACAGTAGTTACATTTTATACAGTTTTGTAAAATAGTAATGATAATGATTGATGATAATTATAATGATGCATTTACAATTAATTTTCTTGTAGTTGTAAAACATATTTATGTTTCGATAAATATATAATCTTTTATCTATTTTATATTTTTGTTGATATTTCAGTTTTAAAACCATGTGAACAAGACAATCACACTAACTTTTTGTTACAATTTATTGAAGGTCTCGATAAAAGACATTTTTTTGTTACATAAAGTCTTCTTATTTTCTTGCCTTCAAGGTATATAAACAATAACTTAGAAATAAAAATAAAATACCTACATACCTTGCCCATTTTGGAAGGCTAATTGTCTGAGAACCAGAATATTTTTTTACATGGCCTACGTATCCAAGTTTATCTAATCGATTTTCATTTGCTTCGGTAGTATTGTGGCATGTGGGGCTACTACACAATGCACTAAGAAATGCAAGAATATAAATTGTTACAGTCTGTTACAGGATATTACAGTTATAGTCTGGTATTCTCTATCAGGTAATGTTTATAGCTATTGATTCTGTGAGAGGATCTTTTTGGCAGGAGTTTTATGCTAGAGGATGTTTATGACCTGCTTTCTTTCTTGTATGGTATTTTCTGCATGGGGACATTGATAATCAAATAGTTTTTAGTTCGAAGATATTTATGGTTCAATATTAGAGGATGTCTATGGTCATTGATTGTTGTTAACAGATGTTTATGGCCAAATATTTTGTTAGAGAGGATATTTACTAACAGGTATTTTTTAAGTCCTGCCCAAAGGGCCACATGAGCGATTGCTATGACCCAATGTCATTCATCCATTAATTTTTTCATTTAAATGGCTTCATCTTTAGAACCACTGGACAGACTTCAACCAAATCTGGCAGGAAGCTTCCTCGTAGGAAGGAGCTTCAAGTTAACAAGCATACAGAGGCTTGCCGCTAGTACTCATAGTGGCTCCAAAAAGGATAAAAACTTGGAACATCTTAGATTCTTCTGGTGATAAGAAATTGTTCAAGTTTTGTAAACATTATTTTTAAGTCCATATCAAAGTTTGTGAATCAAATTGAAGTCTTATCATGAATGAGCCATGAGTGGACACTACAAATGACGTAGAGCATGGTTTTATACATACTGCTTATTAACTCAAAACCGATTGACATTTTATATACAAAGATATATAAGAAAGTTGTATTTAGAAGTATTTATCTAATGACAATCATTTGTGATGGAGATTTAAGCTCATAAGTTCAAAAGTCACAGGCACTTAAAGAAATTGAAAATATCAGTTGCAAAATAGAACAAATTTACCAGGTAAGTGCCTTAAGGCCCCATCAACATCTTGTCAAGGTCAGGTATTTTCTGCTAGAGGATGTTTATGATCAGGTGGGTTTTTTTTGTGAGAGGATGTTTATGATCAGGTGTTTTTTGTGAGAGGATGTTTATGATCAGGTGTTTTTTTTTTTTTGAGAGGATGTTTATGATCAGGTGTTTTTTTGTGAGAGGATGTTTATGATCAGGTATTTTTTTGTGAGAGGATGTTTATGATCAGGTAGTGTTTGATACAGGATGTTAATGATCAGGGTTTTTTTGTGACAGGATGTTTATGATCAGGTATTGTTTGCTGGAGGATGTTTATGTTCAGGTGGTTTTTGCTAGAGGATGTTTATGATCAGGTATTTTCTGCTAAAGGATGTTTATGATCAGGTGTTTTTTTTTTGTGAGAGGATGTTTATGATCAGGAATTTTCTGCTAGAGGATGTTTATGATCAGGTATTGTTTGCTAGAGGATGTTTATGTTCAGGTGTTTTTTGCTAGAGGATGTTTATGATCAAGTATTTTCTGCTACAGGATGTTTATGATCACGTATTTTTTGCTAGAGGATGTTTATGATCACATATTTTTTGCTAGAGGATGTTAATAATCAGGTATTTTTTGCTAGAGGATGTTTATAATCAGGTGTTTTTTTGTGAGAGGATGTTTATTATCAGGTATTTTTTGCTAGAGGATGTTTATGGTCAGGATGAAGATGATGATGACACCGAACCAGATGATGATGGTCACCAAGATGGAGAACCAGACTGGGTTCAGAGTGAGAGAGATCAGTTTCATAACCAACGAGATAAAAACATGGATGGTGTTCTGGATGAGGCTGAAGTCAGAGCCTGGATCATACCCGAAGAGTTTGATCATAGCTCTGCAGAAGCAAATCACCTTGTCCTTACTTCAGATGAAAATAAGGTTGGTAAAACCAGTGTATCTGATATATTTTATGTAGATATCTCATTCTTTGGCCTTTAACCTTTGTAGGAGACATGTGGCCTAATTCAGAGGGCGAGGAACCTCAGTGGGTGAAAGATGAACGTGAGCAATTCAATACATTCCGTGATAAAAACTCTGATGGCAAAATGGATCATAAGGAGGTCAAAGAGTGGATTATACCCCCTGATTATGATCACACAGAGGCAGAAGCCAAGCATTTAATTTATGAATCTGATACCGATAAGGTTTGTAACATCTTTATGATACTGACTCTGTCAACTAATTCTGTGAATGCAATATTATGGAAACTTTTGTAAACAGGCAACTTTAGTAGCTAACATGCTTATTTTGATTTCTTTGCATTATACATATTGATCAGTTTTCATTTACCTGTTTATCAGTATTTTGTTGACCTACCTGCCCATCAAAGTTACCCTTCTGTACCCAGAATATGACTAATGAGAAGCAGGTAAAATGCAGTTATATCAAAAAGTTATCTTAAACAATGGTAACAAATGTAAAAGGGGAAATCAATAAACAAAACCACATTTTTGATGAATCATCATTCTTGAGGTGTACGGAAGGCCTGCTGATTAAAACATAAGTCATTTTGAGGAAATATTATCATTGTCTTGGGGGGGGAACCTTGCAATTTGTATGTCAATAAGTTACAAGCTAATAAAACTACATTTAGACTTTATTTTTTTAGAATCTAGTGTAAAGATGATAGAAACCTTATATTTTAGAATCTAGTGTCAAGTTTATAAAATAGTAGGGAAATATTATTTTTAACAAAATCAGTGTTTAAGATGTTTTCTTTGTCAAAATCTAAGTTTACACTATCTGATAATTGACTAAAACTTGATCCAAAGTTTAGCTTCCAAGTTTCCAGATGACTATGAAGATTATGATAATAAGTTACTGTCTCTTTCTTCATATTAACATACTCACCAATACCCTGAACCCCAGCCCCTCTATGTCTCACCACTACTTTAACTATTTGTCTTCCAAATATTTCCAGTAATTCATACATTCCTTTTATAAATATCAACGCACTAAATAATTTTAACTATTCATATGCAACATCACCCCCAGATTCTCTTTTATTGGGTTGATACATGAGTAACGCAGAATATATATTTAATCTGATTTTCTCTCATTCTGTAAAGAGCGTTTCTTTGACATCATTTTATCCATTGCACATTGTGTGTACAGAGCACTTAATGCACAGGCAGACTTCATCCATGATGAACATTGGATATCCTTTACAGCTTTACATCACCACATCTTTTTAGATAGAAAATATAGGTGTTTCTCCATACCTATTATTTTAACCTGGCTTCTCCATCTCTCACAATTGATATCCACTTTACTTTGTCTTTGCTCCAGTTGAAGTTTCTTAAGTACTAACCGTAGCTTTTTATTTGCAAACTCAAATTGGCTTGACTGAATCTGATCACTGGGTCAAAAGTTTTGTCTCTGCTCAAATATTTAACTGAACACTCGCTATTCCTTCTCTCTTTCTTTCTCTCTATCTTTCTCAGATCCTTTGACATGCCACGGTCTATAGATATATAAATGTTAAAAATAGCACAAATGTAGAAGGAATACTTGTCTAATTTGAATTTAATAATCCTTAGATTTTCTGTTACTTAGCTTATATAATTTATTTTAGATTTAGTTCATTTCTCTCATTTTTCATTTTTTTTGTTTCCATAAAATTAGGAACAAATATTGACATGCTTTAGGGACAAAGGTCAAAGCCAAAGGCCTCAACTTGAGAAGAATAAAGACTATTTTAATTTTTACTCTTTTTTTTTTTTTTTTTTTTTTTTTTTGTATTGATGCAAATTTCACCTGTATACTTCTTTAGAATGATGGTAGATTTATATTTTGGATAGTTTCATTCCAATTCTTTTAACTGGGAGTTTAAATGCAGAAAATTGAATTTATGTCGGGCAATCACCAACAGTTGTAATGTGGTATATGAATGAGAATACCAGTAGGACGCATATTAATTTTGATGTACATATTCTTGCTATGCTTGCTACACCTATATATCACCTTTTATCCTGTACTGTGCATACTAACCTAGTTTGTAGTTAGTAACTTATATCAAGCATCACTAAATACAATAAATCATCATGTATGCCTTTATGCAATTGTTTCCATAAATGCTATTTAAGAATTACAATGTTTTGTACTTCCTTATGGTGATTAGTGGAATTTTTTCCCCTGGTTTTGGTTTTAGTTCAACCTTGTTGCTTTGCCACTACAGAAATTTATTTACCAGTTTTTCAAATTTTGGTAGAATTGGCTCTTCTGCTTTGTTTTTCAGCTCTTGTGAGAAAGGACTTTGAATATTTGATTTATGACAGATGACAGTTATTTGACATCATAGTAAATGACCAATTATTTGATATATTAATTGATTCATGATTTGAAATCAAAGTTTTGTGTAGAAATCCACATATATCCAAATTAAATCAAAGAAAGGTTCACTGATGTTAACAAAATTGAGGATGGTCAGTTTAGTTAAATTTTGTAATGTCAGCAAAACATCTTGGTGAATTTGAAAAGAAAGACAAAATACTTTTTTTATAGTGTGGGTGTTTTTAAATAAGGTTGAAGGCTACTTCAAGGTTGTCTAACAATAAAATACTGATTGCAATGCATGAAATAACTATAAATTTTAAAGGTGCAAAGTTATTCAATTTTTTGTATTTTTGAATGCATATCTGTGCTTATTTATTTGTATTGCCAGTTTTTATCCAATTTCAAAATAGCTACATGGGTAAATTACCTGATATAATATATTTTCATAGGATGATTTCAACAATTATGATCTGTAAAAGACAAAAATGAATTAAAATTCAAAATAGGTATTGCAAACTTTTAACAGGTTTTAAGCCCTTTAAGTACACATTGTCATTAGATAGAAACAAGATTTTTCAGGTAAACAGTACATTCCTGTGACAGTATCCAGCAGTATTTCCATGTGGACTGTTCACAGTAATCTATGGTTGTATAAAGGGAGATAACTGCAATACAATATATAATATAATTTCAACACCTTCCTTTATGCAGAATAAGTTGTGAAATACTGTATCTTGTTACAACTTGACTTTCAATCCCAGTATCTTGAAAAAAAATATCCAAAGCCTTATTATTGGATTCTCAGAAATTACATGCTCTCTTGAATTTTGATGTTCACTTCTAAAAGGTATGACCTTCAGTCATCATTACTGAAGGGCTTATATTTGCAGTGTACTAAGCACCGAAAAGAGTACATGTAAGTAATGAACTGAGATTAAGCACTGGCCAATGAATATAGCATAGGTTTTTAATATTTGATGTATTATTCAATAAAAAAGATGTTAATGAAAATCACAAATTGATTAAAAGTAGAAAGAGTGTCTGATAATTAAAGTCCTTCAAGAGAAAATGTACAATGGAGGTTTGATAAATCAAGACCTAATAATGAGTATTCAGTTAGGAGAAAAGCTTATGCATCAAAGGTGTCAATTTGATTTGGTATATAATGTAGATGACAATTTAGAGGCTGTGGATGTATATCTAATTTATCTGTAGAACTGCATGTTGAGCTATGTATGAAAACATACAGTTGTATAGAAGTGTGTGGTAAATAAAAATGGCACAAAAAGGATAAGTAGAGGTGTGTTTTAGCATATAATACAAGTATTTTAATTAATTAATTAGCGATGAAGAAGGATAATTAAATCAGTTGGTGAAAGTTAAGTGGCTTTCTGTTTTATGATTATATGTTCATTTTTTAGTCATGTAGCTCAAATGTACCTAGGTGTTAAAATGATTGAACGCTATTGGACAATATAAAAGCACAATGGTTAGTAGATAAACACTGATTTCTGGATAACCCAGAGATATGATCAGGTGTAATAGAGGAATTAGCATCTCATGTAAGAGATTTGTCTTGACAATATTCCAGAGGTCTCTTGCCTTCTAACAAGGAAACATTTTATATATTTATTTATATATTCATAAAATTAAGAAAATGTACTTAACTTTTGGGGGGAGTAAGATATTTTTCACTGGGGAAATAGCCTTTAAATGGCTGTAAATTACACCAAAAAGTCACTGCCTGTTGACAGGTGATGCCTGTTGTGAGTCCATAGTCAAATTCAGGTAGAAGCCCTGGTCACAATCAACCACAAATGATTGATAACATGTGTAGGTTGTAATCTACTACATTTTGTGTTATGACATTTTTTCACAGATCGTATTTTGATAACATTTGCTTGGTTGTCCAAAACTTATTTCCCAGGTCAAGGACTTTTTTCTTGTTTATTGCATGTTCTTTCTGTTTAGTCAGAAGTATGCAAAGCTTGGTGATGGACTTTCCATCTGCTAGTTGATTGTTGACTTATTCTATATTTTATTTTCAATTCTAGGATGGTTTTCTAACTAAAGATGAAATCTTGGAGCATTATGACACTTTTGTTGGAAGTCAGGCTACAGACTTTGGCGAGGCCTTAACAAAACATGATGAATTTTGAGAAAATCTCATCATAGGTCGATTAAGTCATAATAATTTACTCAACGAGTTACAAACAAATTGCCTTTTATTTGTGTCAGCATTTTTAAAATAGACATGGAGTTAAATGAGTATAATGCTAATACGTTGGATTCTTTTACTTGGAATTGGAGAATATGTAACGAGCATGTACATATATAAACATTTTACTAGTCAAACCTCTAGATACACATCTAGGTATCACAGCTGCAGGATCAATTACAACACACACATACATATATTAGAGAATAGAAAATATGTTTTTCATCATGTTCATCAACTGTTTCATATTTGTTCATATGTTTACAGAACTACTGCTGTTTAAATATACTCTGGTAAAACAAAATGTATTGTGTACAGATTGTGTAGTGTAAATGTGTGACATGTTTTTACTTTGGAAGAGTAATTCAAATGGCCGCTGCTTTTAGCAATCCATTCCCATCTATGTCAGTTTACAAAATTTGAAATGTCATAGATTTTCTATCATAAAGCATTTTTCGAATTTTCTTAAAGTCTGGTATATTGTATTCTAAGGGGATGGAATTATAAACAAATATGAATTTCAAGGCCCTTTGGTCAGAGTTTTGTAGTTGGAGCTGGGACTAAGCTAAAAAAGAAACGAAGCTTCTGGCTCCTTGTTTTGGTTGTATGATTATTCTTCCTATTTAGGAAATCACCGATTTTTAGTGCAGTGTAAACATTAATGGCATTATCTGGCAATGTTTTGAAATACTTATAATGTTGAAAGTTAGTACTTTTTATTTTTTAGTTAGTGTTAAAAAATGTAACTTGTTTGATCTGAGATTTTAAATGTTATGTTTAGTTTTTATGAAGTACTAACAGAAATCATGGACTGAAATATCTACTCTGTGTACATGACCTATGTATTTACGATCTGTTAACTTTTGTTTTGTTGCTTTAGTGCTTTTGTACACGAGAAATATTTTGTGTAGCAGTTGCCATATCTAAATATATGAACTACATGTTTATATAATTTGACCTTGCCATTTGTTGTTCTAGACCATGTTTCACCAAACAGACAAGATTATTTTTATTTACTTATGATAGAGATTAACAATATCCATTTTTGGTTCTGACAAATTTATATGGATAGAGGTAGTTCCCCATTTTTAAATGTTTACTTCATGTGGTAGCTGAAATAAGATTAGATTCGTGTAAAATGAAGAGTTGCAGTTAATTCACAGTAAAATTAGAAAATTTGATATGGTACCTGATCCCACCTCTTGGTTTCAAGAGGTCCGTGTTTGTCCATTTTTACCAGATTTGTATCTATATCCTGGACATCCTAAGGATTTATACTTTGGTATCTGAGATGTTTTATAATATGCAATGAAATCATTTTTGCACTTGTTAACAATCACAACCATACCCAAAAAATATTTTTGCCAGAAAGAAATTTAATCTTAGATCTGTTTGTTGATATATCGGTCCAGAAATAATTTTAAGTTTTGTTAAAATTACGGATTGTTCTGAAACGGAAATCTCTGTAAGATTTCTAGCAATGAAGCTTTAATAAAACCAATTGAATATTTACCTTTTAAAACATGCCTCATTTTTATTTTTGCTTATGTAGTATGTATCATACAAATATGTGCCAATTATTCAATGTATTTTAAATATGAATGGTATAATATAGAAATAAAGAACAACAACTTTTACAAGAACAAAACATGTAGAAAATACAACATGCAGATAGACAATCCTATATATTGTGATTATAGATATAAGATATCAGTTGATTGTATAAAGATGCTCTTTTTTTACTGGCTTTGAGTCATACCCAAAGAAATCTTTTGTTAGGGATAACAACAAAACGTAGACGTATCTTTATTTGAAATGTATAAATTGCAGAACCTGCACTGAAACACATGAAGTGTTTTCAAGTTTTATGTCAATGGTTTCTACTTTGTAATACATATACACACGTATGATGGTTTAAGAACTTTTTTTTTTGGTAAAGTTTTTCATGATATGATTTGTGTCACGCTTAAGAGATGTGACATTTCATCTGATATAGAATGTATAAAATACTAGACATCTCTCCAAAGACACAAGGAAGCTTTAATAAAGAATTAGATATTTGCAGTTAATATACTGATATGGATGTGCTGCAGAAAGACCTCAAAATAGTGATTATGGACTTACTATCAGATAACCATCATAGCAAAATACACTGCAAAAGAAAGTTCTATGTTTTGAATAATAACAAGCCGTATGAACCACCAGAGTATTTTAAATGAGAATAATTGAAAATTCTGAATTTGAATTTTCATTTAATGCAATATTTGTAAGAATGGAAAAATTGGTTATCCCAAATTGAATAAAATCATGAAAAGTTTGTCTGTATTTACAATAAGAATTGTTGATCTGTTTGCATTAATTCGGGTATTTGAGACATTGTATTGTTTTTGAACAATGTTACAACAAATGTGTTGCATTGTAAAGGAGAGCTAGGTGTAAATTGTATAAATAGAAGAATATGCAACATCGTCTGGTTTTGATTTCTTATCCAAGATATTTAAGGCGTTGGAAATGGAAGTTGCCAGTTAGAAATGAGGTACAAAGTCATTGAGTCATGGCTTCATTGTAGTGGCCCAAAGTCATTGAAGATGACCTCATTTTATTGGTCCAGACTCATTGAGGCATGACCTCATTGTATCGATCCAGAGACATTGAAGCATAGCCTCCTTGTAGTGGTTCAGTGCCATTGAAGCATGGTCTCGTTGTATTGGCCCAGAGCCACTAAGTATTGCCTCTTTGATGTGACCCAGAGTGGGAGTAAACATGGCCTCATTCTATTGGCCCAGAGCCACTGTAAGCATGGCCTCGTTGTAGTGACCAAGAGCCGCAGTAAGCATGGTCCCATTGATGTGGCATAAATCTATCTCGCAGAACAAACTTTGGTGGGACGCAATGCAATGTCTAAATAAGTAATACATCAAACTGTTTTAATATTCTCACATGCATTATGGGAATTCTGTTGAATACATGTATAATTTGTATAGAGTTCAGATTTAATAAAGAGAATAAATGTACAGTGAATCACCAAATTAAAAACAAAAATGTCGATATAAAGAAGTATTTTTGTTAGTAACTGTTATTATTTTGTTGCCTAACAGATAAAAATGCATATCATAATGGTCACATTGTTATAATGAATATGATATATGTGTGTTAATCAACTAAGTATATATATTACCGGTAACAATAAAGGAATTTTTGTTTCTTTGAAATACAGTTAATGTTTTATTACTTATTTGTTTCATTTTGGATCATGTTCCAGATCACAATTTTACCATAACTCGCTCGAAAACATGCAAGAATGTGAACGGCATACTAATGGTTTCATAAATCTTAATTTGAGGAAACACACCACATTTCGAATTATAGTGTAAAAGATACATGTATTCAATTTTGCGAATTTCCTTTGCTCTTGTATCTTTTACAATATTTGAATTATGTATTTCATATTTCATGAAATTCAGATGTTTTTCTTAGCCTAAATGGTAATGGACTTTTTTTTCTATCACAAAGATATTCTGATTTTTGTTTTTACAATATTTCCGTTTCTTGTAAAATGCCATTCTGTACACATTTCAATTCTTTCCAGGACTTTTTTAGCATGGATATTTTCTATTGCATGTATATTTTTCCTATTTTTACAAGCTTAATTAGAAAGGTGATGGCAATCCTTTTCCTTTGATTATTAATTAGGTTGTTGCATATAAAAATGATTATTAGGTTGTTGCATGTTAACATATTATGAACAAATTTACTTTTGTCAACCATTTTTTTTTTATGTGCTTGATCAAGATATTACAACTGATGTCTAAATATGACCTACTCAGTCAGCACTGATCACCAGATTCTGTAATTGCTTTGAAAATTATTTAAATATTCTGCATGTCCTTTTAGCCAGAATGTCATAACTCAATATGAGATTTGCTGTGGATCCTTTTTAATTTTCTTACTTGTAAGGTACTTTTGAATTATTATTGTTTTGTAAATGCATTTACTTTATAAAGGCCTATTCAAGAAATTTTTAATGTTCTTTGTTATATTTTTTTAAGACAATACATTCAAAATGCTTCTTGATTAGATTTCCTATTTATGAATTTTCCTGAACATATAATTTTCATGTTAATTTGAAATCCATGAGTGAGACGATAAAAAATCCATAGCTTGTATCTTTTCTATATGTGAATAATTTATCTTCTGTATGTTACACTCTGATTAATACCAGTCAAGTCATTATATTCTTTTATTTCTGTTTAATATCTATTTAAAATTTGAATCCTAATCTGTCAGGCTTTTACATGATATTGGAAATGGACTTGTCGAGTGACTATCCTTTTGGCTTTCTTAAATTTTATCACGTTTAAGGAAATTATGGTAGTGTGGATTTTGCTGTCTTTATCCAGATAAAACTTGCTTAGAATATATTGATGTTTATATATTATGTGATATAGATGAAGCAAATGTATGATATCAGAAAACAAGAAATGTAAAGCTGCCCCCCCCCCTTTTTTCATTTCAATTCTCAAAATCTTATCATAGTTCTATAGATGTTTGTAGTTTACACAGAATTTACACAGAATGCTTATTTTCCAACTGAAAAAAAAAATCAAAAGTGTGGAAAATGGGACATTTTCCTTTCCTTCAAGCTACAAAAGCTATAGTTTTAGATAATCTAGGCTTACAACATTTATTAAGCCCTTGTCTTTGAATGAATTCATATACTTAAATTTATATTATTTAAAAACAAAAATCTTATTTATTGATATGAATCATGTTGAAATACAATTGGAATTAAAAAGTTTGACTTATTACAAAAGTATTTAAACATGCTCACATTAATGATAATAACACCAAATCATACCTGACTATTTTCAGATTCACGTGTCTTATTCATAACTGCACTTATTTATGATAAATATTATGATATTTTTGTACTTTATGTCCGATTCTGGAAGTCTGATTTACTTAGGAGCGTGTGACTGTTCAATATGATATTGTATATGCTGGAAAAATTATTCAATACTTGCATTGCATTCACCAAGATCTTGTCAGTGATAGGAGAGAACTGTTAAAAAAACAACTGATCAATCAAATGTACAACCTGAAGTTATTAATCAGAACCTACTTATGTTTTAAGGTGTTTAAATTTGGGGGTGATAAAATTTGGGTGAAGTTAAACAGTATATCTTTATTCTAGGGCAAAACATTTTTACACAGTTTTGGTAGTGGTGTAACAATTTTTGTTATACTAATTCTTTTTTCATCTCGATATAGATCTGTTCAGTCTCTACTCGTAATTTCTAACCATGACTGTATATTTGGTTTATATATACATGGTATATGTAACATAGATTTCAAAATTACTAACTACAGATAGAAATTAAAGGTGATAGTTGATTTTTAATTGAAAAACAAATATTATTACCATTGTGGTTTGGTGCTGTCAAGCTATAACTGCCAAAAAGAAGATTTTGTTCCCTCAAAGATAAATGATTAGAATGTTTCTTATAAAATGATAAATTAGAATGAATAGCTATTGATTCTAGCAGGTGATTGCCTCAAGTAAAGTAGTGTTATTTTATTATTTCTTTTTTAGTCACAGAATTCTTAAATTCTATCAGATTACTTCGTACGGTACAAACATACCACACTGTATCATTATAGAGGCATGTCTGTATCAGTTTAAACCTGTATTGAATTGTGAAGTATTAGGCTTCAGTACTACATGTATATACAGGTTATATCACTAGGATCAATAGGTCTATTGTTTATTTTTCTTGTTGGTGAATCTGTGGTTTGTTTGATACATTTTTACTGCAATAAAACAATGAAAAGCCTTAATACCAATGTGTTTAATCTATCTTTGGTGTATGTTCCAGACAACTGAATAAATTAGTCGATAGTATAAATCTGTTGAATTGTTAAGTACAGTCAACTCTTGTTGTAACGGCCAGGTCGGGATCCAGTAAAATTGCCGTTATATCAAATTTCCAGACTTGGCATCAAAATAAGAATGCATGAACATAATTTGTTGTTATACCCCTATTAATTGTTAAACCTCAATTCAGTATGATTGCAGGAAAGAAATAGAATGACTACAACAAATAAAATTGGTTTTTTTTTCTATCAATTTAATAAATTATGGCACCATTTTTTTTTTTTCATTTTTGATGCTTTGTCACTATAAGAAATTCTAAAGATAAAATGCAAGTGTGTTGCCAAAAATCATTGCCGGTGCCGGAAAGCAAATATGCCGTTATATCAAACAAATTAATATGGATATAAATTCGTTCCAATGAAATTCTGCCGTAAACCGAAAATGCTGTTATATCAAGTGCCGTTATATCAAGAATTGACTGTATTAAAATAGACTCAATCTCAAATTATATATATATATATATACTATTACGCACTTTTGTGTCATTTCGGAATTTAATTAAAACCACACTTGGGTGTCTTCGCGACTTGCCGAACTACTACTTGTGCTGTAGAAAGTAGTTACATGAGATTCAACCATTAAAATACTTCTTTGTGTCTAATTTGAATCTTGTTTCATTCGCATACTCTCTCCATATAATTCCTGTTCTAGGACACCGTTTTAAATTGAAGCTCAACTGATGAAGTCTAATTGACAGAAACGATATCGTCTTGAGCATTATATAACTTTGGTAGTATGTTTATAATATTTCTTTTAATTTGAAAACTAAAATTCAACAACGAAGACAGTCGAAAATGCTGTGATGAATTATTATAGTCACGTGACATAGGGCACTTGTTGAAAAGGGGAATTTCCTCATTTCAGCTTTGCCGATTTTGACATTGATACCCATTTTAATTCGCGTTATTTGGAAACTGGAATCAATAATCGTTTCCTTTTTAGCTCACCTGGCTATGCCAGGGTGAGCTTTTGCAATCACTTTGCGTCCGTCCGTCCGTCGTTAACTCACTTTCAAAAATCTTCTCCTCTGAAACCACTGGGCCACATTGAACCAAACTTGAACTGAGTCGTCACTAGGGTATTTAGTTTCAAATTTGTTATTTTCTATGTCGCAGGTCAAACAACATGGCCGCTGTTGCTAAAAATAGAACATAGGGGGGTAAATTGAAGTTTTTGGCCAATAACTCAAAAACCATTACAGATATCAAAAATCTGACATAGGGTAAAAGTGATTAGCTTGATGAGATCTACCTGCTATGTAATTTTGAAGAAAATCGGAAAACTCATCTCGGAGTTATAGCCCTTTTTTTTGTAAAATTTTCAAAATTTTGGCATTTTTTATTTTTTATTTCAAAAAATGTAGCAGAAAGAGGTCAAGTGTAAATTGCAAAAATGTTCAGCATATCAAGATCTACCCACCCTGAAAATTTGAAGACAATCCAAAAACCTGTGTAGGAGTTATTGCCCTTTTTTCACAGAATTTTTTCAATTTTTATGTTTTTCGTCTTCTAACTCCAAAACTGTGAAAGATAGAGGTCGAATGTAAATTGATAAAAATGTTTGCCATGATGTGGCGACTTCAAAACCGGTGTTGAAAATTTTTTGTGGACCGCCATTTTCAAAATGGCCGACAAAAATGCGGGAAAATTCAACATTGTTTGATTTCAATGAAATTTGGTTTCCAAATAGATATTGATGTTGCGACTTCAAAACCGTTGTTGAAAATTGTTCCTTGACCGCCATTTTTTAGCTCACCTGGCTTTTGGAATCACTTTGCGTCAACAAACATGGCCGCTATGGCGAGGCTTAGTTTAACATTGGATCCTATAGGAAAATCATATTCTTCTCTGAAACCACTGACACAAATTTAACCAAACTTTACAGGAATGATGTATGCAAGGTCCTTTACAAAGACTGCTCATTTTGTTTTGATCCGTCAAAAATCATGGCCACTAGAACGGGGCTTAGTTTAACATTATATAGCCAAAAGAAGACTGCTGTGCTGCACACACTGCAAAGTTTTCGCAGAACGTTATTCATTCATTCATGAATCCGGTTCCTGACTTGGAAGAAGAACATTGGATCCTGTGGGAAAATTACATTTTCATCTTCTCCTCTGAAAACGCTGAAGCAAATATAAACCAAACTTTAGAAGAATGATGTATTGAAGGTCCTTTACAAAGATTGCTCATTTCGTTCCGATCTGTCAAAACCATGGCCGCCAGGGCTGGGCTTAGTTTATCATTGGACCCTATGGGAAAATCACATTTTCATTTTCTCCTCTGAAACCACTGAAGCAAATTCAACCAAACTTTACAGGATTTATGTATGGAAGGTCCTTTACAAAAATTGCTCGGTTCGTCTGATCTTCTCAAGCAAATAACCAGGTGAGCGATACAGGCTCTTGAGAGCCTCTTGTTATTTATACAACATTAATTTTTACTTAACTGATAGATTATTTAAGTTTTCAAGCTTACTCGCGGAAGTAATAATAGACAAACTCAAGATTAAACCGTTAATGTCTGACATTGAGTAAGATGCTTTCCTGGTGTGCTGTAAATTTTGTTAATTCATGAGAGAATAAAAGACCAGTTTACCCGATCGTGGTTCTGGTCGGATAGCACAAACATCAATGCAGCTAGCGATTGCGTGATTCCTGTCAGTAATAGAGTTTTTAAGTCTACCCAGGTGGTTTTAGTTGATGTATTTACATTGGTCATCATTACCACGGGTGTTTCGACTTTAAATCAGTTCGACCCGATTCGTATTTGAGACACCGATCTACATTTCTTACTCCGTTTTTACATACCAAATAACAATGTAACTTTAAGGTTGTTGAACGAATGTTTTTCTGTTAAAAAATTATGGAGTAAAGGAACTAATTAATGCAACATTTTTAAAAGTCGTGATAGATCTACAAACATGGACAATATATATATATATATATATATATATATATATATATATATATATATATATATATATATATATATATATATATATATATATATATACATGTATATATATATATATATATATATATGTCCCATGACTGTACATGTAAATCTGTCCGACTCTGTATGTCTGCTGTTTTATAAAGACAATGTAACATATCCTAAAATGTATAAATGTCTACTGATGCATAAGCATCCACTAATTTCTTATATTTCAAATAAAGATGTACCATGGTATACGACAGCCTATACTAATTTCTGATTTTAGTAGATCAAGGATGTATATTCCCAGGTTAAACAGTAACTGCATGTACGTACAGATATGTATTCTTTTATAAATTCACCAATTCAGATTTTACAAAGAACTTGCCTTTCAGGACTTTCAGTCCTTCAAATATGAATTATTTGTAAACGAAATGATATTGTCAAATATTTCTTAAGATATAAAACAGCCTTACAGTCAGAAAGTTAGATATCATAATACAATCTGTGTTTCATTTGATACAAGGAAATCTCCATTTTATTATTAAAATAATAATAATACTCTAAATATCAAAGGCAACAATTGCAAGATTTAAATGAACAATGCATTCCTTTATTGTAGATGTATATTTACACCACTATAAAGCACACTATAATGTGTTTTGTTATCATTAAAATGAAATGTCATGTTTATTATTATTATTCTATTTATCAGCAGATATCACCAAATTCATTATATTGACAACAAAGAAAAATCTAATGGTGAACACACCATGTCAAAAAGACTATCAGAACAATAGTTAAGGTAAGATAACAGCATTCAGAATTATATCATATTTTTGTCATTGAAATTTGACCTATTATATAAAAGTTAACTTTACAAATACATAAAGCATAAGTATGGTATCGCGTCCGCATTAATTTTACATTTTATTTCAGGTTTCTACAGATAATCAACAGTGTGTTAACAACCTTTCACAGACTACATATGGAGATGAAGCAGTAAATCTGTTAATATAGTCCAACTCATTTCTGTACTTTCTTTAATAAAATTAGTTTTACATGATGTATTCTTCCAGTTATTTTTCTGTTTTTATGGAATGATGTATTTTAGAAAAAAAAAGTTTAACCCGTATTGATGTTTAGACACGGTAACAGTCAGAAAATAGCTTTTGGAATAAATTGGTGTAGAAAGATATTTTATTATATCAAAATCAACTACTCAATCAAGTTTACAGAAAAGGACACAGATGCAATTAATTTCATTGTGAACAAATGAGTTACAGGTTTGTAATTTGCTAATAGGAATAATCGAACAAAACACAGAATAAATAAAATAAGTAAATAAAACACCAAATATACATTATATCGTTATACATGTACACTGTATATTGAGAGAGGACAGCAAGCATCACATAAGCAGTGCCGTATAAGCTTCTACTGTAAATCCGGTTTTATTCGTGAGAATTTTATTTACGCGTTATTTCGCGAGACCTCTCGCCTGCGAAAATAAAATTATAGCGTAATGATGTAAACTAATAGTATGTCGAAATGGGCCTACGAAATCGTGAAAATGTCATCTCGCGTATAAATTTAGAACTCGTGTATCGCGAAAATAAAGCACCGCGAAAATTTTCGGATCTACAGTAGTTTAAGGCCTACACTTAAACCTGAAGAAAAGTCATTATTGGTGTAGAGAATAAGAAAACTAATTGTATTTTCATCTGTATAATTATTTTACCATGATTTGATGGATATAACATTGGAACGTTCTGTTAAAGAGCACATTTGATATTCTACAAATAATTGTTTACGCCAAGAAGAATATTTTACTCTGTGATCCTGTATAAATCCGACATTGTTTTGATTGATAGTCGATATTTAGACTTTGTCCAAAACAAAGCACTTTTCAAGTTTATTTCGCAAATTCAAAATGATTTTGACAACATACATATGAATAAAATAGTAAACTGTAGGTGATATCTACGCCAAAATCACATTAATGAGTTAAAACTGTTAACGACAGTCAGTATCTTGGTAAGGAGTAAAGATAAAGGTTTGGTAGAACCTTTGCTGGATCCTGCTATGTTCCTCTGCTTATATGGGTTATTGTGATATGGTATGTCAATATCAGTATCGGTTGTAGGTACATCAAAAGAGCATAATACGGACACGTGATTTTGAAGGATCGCGTCCTTTGAAAGTGGCTACGTGTGTATGTAGGATTAGCAGAATTCTTATTAAACCCTGGTTCTTCTAATAAACAGTTATAGTAATGTGCCTTACAAATAACAACTATGTTATTTAAGGCTTTGTCATAAGTTTTCGCAAACGAGATTTTATCAACCATCGTAAACCATTTCCTCAAATTCATAATATCGACACATACGACTTTTCTACTCTTTACACAACTATTCAACATGAAAAATTAAAAGAGAGACTTTTGATTTCATCGACTATTGTTGTTTACTAAACATGGTACCCGAAAATTTAAATACCTATTCATTGTTTATCTTGATGTTTGTTTTGTTCCACAACGCTCAGATTCTACACATAAATACACTGAAATTGTATAGAAATAATGGAGTTTCTAATAGACAATATATTTGTAATATTTGGAGATCAGTTCATTTAGCAAACTGTCGGCACCCCGATATATAACCAATTGTGTTCCTTTATTGGTTGACTTGTTAATTCATTCATACAAAGCGGACTTCATTCAGAAGCTTCTGAATCAAAGGACTAAATACACTAGTCGTGTCCTTTGATTTGACATTTAGATATATCGACATTTGACAATCAATAATATTTTCATTCATTTGTCAATGCGATATATCAATCGAACTAGAAATTAAAGATACCACAGATTCAAGCATACTCGCTTCATACTTGGACATATTACTTACTATAGAAATAAAGATAACATTCAAAAATGAGAATAACAAGCAGGCTAAATTATCAACAACCTGAATTGTAATAAGAACCTGAATTGTAATAAATTTATTACAATTCTAGTTGCGATGCCAAAAAGTTATTACAGTTGGGTAACCAACCTGAATTGTAATACAAATTTGAATTGTAATAAAATAAGTCAAGATGAGATGGACTATACTTCCTGAGGTTTTAATAGTTATTATTTGAACATGAGTACACGACTACATAAGTCGTGTACTCATTTTCAATTTACCAAAATTGGAAATGAATAAACGACATGAGTAATGTATGTCGGCAAGATTTCTGAGTTTTGTTATGTGATTTTTTATGTTTCTTTATCAAACTTGCTAACTATTGCCAGTATTTATTATATATATACATATTTTAATACAGATTCTATGTTATTCATATCTTTGTCTACATGTATCAGTTATCACTTACGTATACGTATTTGTGATGCGATGCAATGCATATATCATCAAAAGCAGACTGAGGATTAAAAGTTGGAGTAGGTGTAAGTTTAAAAATTATTCGCCGAGCGGAAAGAGGCGCAAAATTTTGGGGGAAATTCGTATTTAATTCGGTGTCAAATTTTGGGAAATTTGTTTTTAATTTGGTGACATAAAATTATACCCATTTGTGATGCAATGCATCTAGCCTCAAAAGCAGACTGATGATTTAAAGTCGGAGTAGGTGTAAATTTATTCGCCGAGCGGAGCGAGGTTCAACAAATTTTGTGAAATTTGTTTTTAATTTTCCGACTTTTTATAGAAAATTAAGGGTTTCACAACTATTTTATAAACTTTAGGGACACGGCCGACTCCCTGGTTACTTCACATACTTTTAATTGTTGGATTAATTGTCAGGCTATATTCATTAGGAGCCGTGTTTTAGGCATCTAATAAAAACAATATTTTTTGTTCTCATGTGGGAGCGTGTGCAAGCGAGAGAACCCGGTTACAATGTACCATAGAAGAGATCACTGGGAACCTTTCTCACAAAAGTAAGCTTGGGTTCCGGCGGGCTTTAACTTACACTGACAGGAAGTGAGAGACTTCATGATTTAAAGCACGCTGCTCTGACCGTCCCTACATATACATGCTAAGAAAACCGTCAAACGAAATATTTTTACCTATATGTAGGGTAAACACAACACATAATACAAAGTCAGTAGTCCAAGTCCATAAAATCCAAGAAATTAATACAGACAAAGCCTGGCTGGATCCAGGGTATAGGCCTATATATATAAAAAAAAAAAATCAATTGTAGCGAGGCGCGAAAATATAAGTAGGCCTAATTCAAAAGCTCTGGGAAGCCTTTTTCTGGATTCCAGGCGTGATGTTGATATAAAATAAAAATTGTATGTGCAAAAAGTGTGGGGGCGAGCCCCCCCCCCCCCCCCCCCCGCGGCTAATGATGTTATTAATCAGAAAAAAATGATTTATTTTATAATATTCTACTTTTAATATAATTATTTTAAAGAAAAACAGTCATGTCAATTGAATCTTTTTGTGATATTAGTTGCCTTTCTTATTTGACAATATTGCAAAGAGATCAATTATTTTTTGAATTGTGAAGCCATTTAATTTTATTTAAGTTAATAATATATGAATTTAATTATTTGAGCATGTTTTTTTTATAAATTTCTTGTTCAGTTTTATATGTTAATCTTCGATATTCGATAAATAAAGGAGATTCAGATTTGTTCACCATTAATCCATGAATATCACTAAATGCACTCCGTAACTTACAAAAGCATAATGACATTAAAAGTAAAATATCACAAAATAAATAATTGTTTTTCTGATAATTAACATCATTATCTATCATTTTAGTGGTAATTTTGGTATGCACATTTTGGGGGTAACAATTACAAACTTATCGTGTTTTTAAATAATAACATAAATATTTATTAATACAAAGAATTCTGGTATTTGTAAATATTTAATTTAGTGTTTATGTTTATTTTTTTGCTTTTAATGAGATGAAAAATGTGGTTTGGGACAAATGGTGCTGTAATCTTTACAAATTTGTTTTGTTTTTTAGTTACTTTAATATTTACCCACTGCTTGATAGCTGCTATAATTCCACCATATTCAAGAAAGTTAGTTTGCAAATTAAATATTTTTTTAAAATCTTAAAATTTTAGAAAATTCCCAGTTTCATCAAGTAAATCATGGATAAACTTTATGTTCTTATCAAATAATTTTTATTAAATCTTCCCAAGCTTTAAATACATCTACCCAAAATTTATTTTGTATGTTAGGAATTACACTACTAAGATAGTCTCTACCACATGCTAATAATTTTTCACATTTTATCTTTAGTTTGATAATATTGCTCCATGATTTTTCTTTGTCTAACCAAATTTGAAAATGAAATTTTCAGAAATTTTACAAAAAATATTTTCATTATTTTTGATTTGGGTTGCTAGGATTTCTGTACATAAAATGAACAAATATGGTGAGAGAGGGTCCCCCTGCCTACAACCCCAGTAAAGTTTGAATGATTCATATATATATTTCCCCCCTGATTTATACAATATAATGATATAATAATTTTGTTTTAGGGATTTCCCGTGCACTCTACAGACAAACCTGCAAAGGCAATGGCATTGATGTGTGGATATTGTTCCAGCATTCCATAATCTTGAACAAAGAGCCACATCACAAGAACTGAAGTCTCTGGTCAGATATATCAGATTAACTTGGATAGACAGTAATTTATGGACTCCAAGGACCTGGTCAGTCTTTGACACCATTATAAGAACAAATAACGTCGTGGAAGGTAAATATAATGCTAAAATAACATAAATTGATAAATAATTAATTGTGCATAATGACTAGTAATTAACAGTATAAAATCAAATTTATGTAATGATACCAACTAAAATGTACAATTTAGCAGCAAGAGAAATTTTGAACTAATGATGACAAGTGTTTAATCAAACACAAAGGGAAAATGTGATCCCTAACCTTATTTAAATAATTCTAATTTATAATCTATATAATTTATCTTGCTTAGAAAAAATATTACTTACTTTTTATATTTACAGGCTGGCACACGCGAATCAATGCAGGCAGGCGACACATAACATTTTACTGTTTAATACCATTGCTAAGAAGAGAGGCCAACTTGGTGCAAATCACAGAAAGATTGGTCAGCGAAGAACAGATCATTCGCAACCAGCGGCAAAAAACAAAAGAGACACAAGGAAAATTAAATACTGTGTGGGCACAATATAAAGCCGGTGATTTGTCTGCATCAAAATTGCTGAGGGAATGTGGTTACATTTATGGAATAGCAAATGATTAATTATGACAAAGTTGCTGCATCATTTGTGATATATACTGTATATATTGGACATTGGACAGTTTGGGAAAGTGAATTTGGACAGCGATATATATAGCTTTATATATCGCTGATTTGGATAATGGTGATGGTTTTTTTTTTTTTTTTTGAAAGAATGTATGTGTGAAAATGTATATGTATATGTGTATAAAATTGTACATAATTAATAAATTTATTTTGTATAATGGCATACACGTCATACGTCCCGGAGGGACACCAAAAGTCCCGTAAAATTGATGTCCTTAAATGTGTCCCGCAGGGAAATCGTTTTACCCGTAAAATTTACCACTGTCACAAAATCATATTGTGCCGCCATCTTGTCTAAATGAAGTCTCGTGACTAACAGCTGGTTGTGTTTACCTGAGCCACTGTAGTAATTGTGAGTGTTTTGATTGTAATTACTGTTTATTAAACAATATAAAATGACTAATTCTTTTGTTATTTGTTTGAGTGGTGCTCTGTGGTGTTGTGTAGTATTAAAATACATGACATGTAGGGTACATGAAGTTTTGGTCCCAAGGTTAGAGTAGAAAGTATATTTCTTGATGAAAACTAATTACATCACTTAAGTTGCATAATTTCCTCCTGTATAAAACATGATTCAGACTCTTTGGTGATCTTTCTAGTTATATATAATGCTGTGTTATTTGTTTGTTGAGCATAGCAGATTCGAATGCTGATGCCGAGAGATCTTTCAGCATTTAGACAAATTGGAGAGGCAGACTAAACAATAGCACAATTCACGGTCTAATTTCATGTAAATCTAACATTCCAGGGACATGCTTTGACTACAATGTTCCCAGAAATGTGCTTTTTAAGGCAAAAAATCTTGCAACCTGTAAAATAAAAAATCATCAGAGCTATATGACCATGAAAGGTAGATCTAAACCACGAAGAGTACTAGAAAGTGTCCCTTAAAATGTCACAGAATTGTGCGACATTTGTCCCCTAAAATATCCCAGAATGGCCTTCGAAAAATATGGCATTTATGTAATGGTGCCATTTTGTTGTTTTTATTTTCACACAATTGACAAAGTGTGAGATCTTAGTAAAATTGTTAAAAATACTATTCATCATTTCTTTGCTTAATGTAATATTGGGAATTTTGTGGGAAAACTAAAAATTGGATACAAGATGTAAATGAAAATTATAAAAAGGTAATGTCCAGCAAAAAACAACTAAAATGTTGTAGGATAGAAATGAGTTCTGAAATATGTATTGCACCAGTCTGTATATTCTTAATAATTCTGAAATTCAAGTTAAAACATGGTGAAGGGCTTAATTCTAGAGAAGTTATATAGTACAAATTTACTAACAATATATAGTGAAAACAAAGTTTGGAGACTCATTTATACATGTCATACTACTGTAAAAACAATTACTAATTACTTGCACATAGAAAATTCATACATGTAGTGTTATAAGCTGCTTAATTTGAAATTATTTGGAATCCTGACCCAAAATTATTTATTACCATTATAATCCAGTTATTTTAAAAAATCATGTTTATTTGAAAGAAAATCTCATCCACGTCGGTTGCAATATGCCCAGGTTGGACTGCTCATATACTTCTTAAAATATTAAAGTAGGCCTACAGACACCAAATTTTAAGTTCTTAGGCAAAAAAAAAAAGACCTAGATCTATTTGTAAATTTTATCAACTTTAAATTTAACCAAAATTATGTATTTTTTCCCAATATGACAAAGAAAGAAAAACTCATCCACTTCGGTTGCAATATACCCAGGTAGGACTGCTCATATACTTCTTATAATAATATTAAAGTACAGACACAAAATTTTAAGTTCTTAGGCAAAAAATATATATATATATATATATATATATATATATATATATATATATATATAGACCTAGATCTATTTGGAAATTTTATCAATTTCATGCAAATATAACTATCATATTATATAAATTTCTGTAATTCAAATTCCAGTCCAGTCCGGTTCTGGTTCTAAACTGTATTTTACCCTGAACAATGATCGTGTCACTTTAACATCAGCAACGAACGAAACGATGCGAGGTTAAATTCTTCCTTAGTTCCTATATGAATAAAATTCAAAGTCAAATAAAAATTTGGTATCCAATATTAAGATATATTTCAGTAGGATATAACAAGATATGTATATAGGCCTACGTAAGGAATAACCGACATGTGCACCCTCTAACATGTCTAACCTAGGGTCTGGCTCTACTAACAAAATGCAATTTCGATGTAGATCTAGCCTACTACCAAGTCCTAATGAAAATAATAAAAAATTAACACTTAAAAATTCCCGTGTTTTAAACCGACTTTAACATAGGCCGATTTTGTTATGGGCCGATTTTGTTATGGGCCGAGTTTGTAAGGCCGACTTTGTAATGGGCCGAGATTGATTATAGGCCGAGTTTGTAATGGACCGAGATGTCCCTAAACCATTTCGGTACATTCCAGTACATTTCGGTATTTACTCCTACCCTGCCCAGAAATATGGCGGCAGGTTTGCCGGGGATTAATGACGGCTCAAAGAAAATATCGCAAAATAATCAAACGGAGGATTATATTTGCTCTTCAAACTTGTTGGCATCAACAGCAAACATTAGTGATAGGTCTGACGAATCTCCGAATGCTGTCAAAAAACGCAAACTATCAACACCGGACAGATCCGCGGACGAGTTAAATTCTAAATATGAAAGTGAAAGCGTGTGTTCAAGTTCAAGACAGGAACGTTCTCGATCCGATAGCGAGAGCCCTATACTTGCAGATGAATTGCCATCACAAACAAACCTGTGGACACAGCATCACTTGGACGCATTAAGAATTTACCCCGATTTTAACACTGAGCGTGAACCTGCCGACGTGTCTAACTTTCATGAAAGTTGATGAAGCGACACATTTTTTACGTTGGAAACAGAAAGAAGAAAGATTTATGAAAACGTTGGATTTTGTTCGTAGTGCGTTTGAAAGAAGCATTACGTTTGATCATGACTCCATTGACAATGTTTCTTTGAAGGATTTGGAGAGAGCAAGAATGGCGTAAAATGATTATTGCACAAAGTCGTTTGCAGGGAATTAAACATGGAGGCGGCAACCAATGCGAATCGGAAATAGAGAGAAAATGTTTTAAGTAGGCGTATGCTTTTTAAAGGTATCAAGGGTATCCGGTTAACTCGTACCCAGACCAACTCCTACCTAAGTCAACTCGTACCCAAAAAGTCAAGTCGTACCCAAATCGGAAAAGTCAACTCGTACCCACGAAAAAAATTGAGAAATCAAGTCGTACCCAAATCAGAGAAGTCAACTCGTATCCAAAAAAATTCACGAAATAAATCCTAAGTTTTCTCCGTTATCGGTGAAGTTGACTCGCACCCCGGTCCCCCCAAAAAACATGAAATAAAATGAAGTGCGCAAGCAAGTTCATGAAGTATAATTAAGTTTTACCCTAATCGAAGAAGTCAATCATTCCCAAGACAAATTTGCAAACAGAATGATGTTGTGACAGAGAAAATATATGAAATAAATTAAAGTTTTACCCTAATAAAACAAGTCAACTGGTACATGTGTACCAGACAAAATATCAAATGCAGTTAAATTTTAGTCACAGTAATCACATCCAACATAAGAGTATTACAGCCTATGTACATATTGTGAATACTATCGTAAGTAATTTCATATAGAACGCTTGAAATTTGACAGTATGTAATGTATGAGTGTTGTATGTGCTATGCATATAAACCTGAGTTTTCAACAATAAACAATCGCATTAACACCAGTGAATGTTTTGTTAAATGCTGCATTTGTTAAATTAACATATATAGAACACAGGTCTGTGTTTTCTTTCTTCTATAACTCCCGAAAAAAAATGGTTGATAAAAAATCTTTTAACAAGGTAGACGAATAGTTTAAAGTTTAGTTTCTTGGGTACGAGTTGACTTCTGCAATTATGGTGAAACTTAGATATTCATAAATTTTCTTGGGTACGAGTTGACTGCTCGAATTAGGATATAATTTCATTAATTTTCTCAGGCACTTAATTTTATTTCATAAATTGGGTACGAGTTGACTTCTCCAATCACGGTAAAACTTGGTTTAAAAGCATTAATTTTCTTGGTTATGAGTTGACTCCTCCAGTTACAGTAAAACTTAGTATAAATTCATAAATTTTTTGGGCACAAGTTGACTTCTCGAATTGGGATTTAATTTCATTAATTTTCTTGGACAATTTTATCATAAATTTCATAAATTTCTTGGGTACGAGTTGACTTCTCCAATTACGGTAAAACTTAGTAATAGTATTAATTCATAAATTTTCATGGGTACGAGTTAACTTTTCCAATTAGGATATGAGTTAATGAATTTTTTCTGACACTTCGTTTTATTTCACCAATTTTCTTGGGTACTAGTTGACTTTTCTAATTATAATGATATTATTTCTCGGGCACTTTATCTTATTTCACAAATTCCTTGGGCACGAGTTGATCGTTGACTTTTTTTCTTAATTATAATGATATTATTTCTCGGGCACTTTTTGGGTCTTATTTCGAGTCAAATTCCAGGGTGGGCATTTGACGAGTTGTAACCAAAATCCATAGATCGATTTTGGGTCATTGATACGATTGGTTTTCATTGGGTAATCTTTTTCCATTGGGTACGTATGAGATTCGTCGTCTCTGATTTAGGTACGACCCATTAGAAGCAAACTTTTCTGGTAGAAATTAAAAATGGACGGGCAGAAATTAAAAATGGACGGGAAAGCGAGTCATATAGGGAGTAAAATACTCGCCCAGTCGCATTTGCGACCATCCTGGGTGACTGGGCGATCAAAACTTGCACTGCCGATCGCCCAGATGGCGAGTACAACCGCATTCATAAATGTCTGTTTTTCTCTTCGTTTTTTGTCCAGTCCACAAAAAATTTGTCATGTACATGTAAATCTAGGTTTGTGAGATGTTTTAAATGCTTTACGTGTCACAACGTTGTGCTGAAGCGTATTACTGATACACACAGATGTGTACATGTTGATAAGGTGCTCAACTTTTGAGAAGGTTTTGTGATTTTTTTAATCTAAGTTAGATTGGCACATATACAATGTATGGTGAAATTAGTACTTAGTTCATGCACATCGACACCTAGTGATTTCATAACATTTCTTTTTAACTGTATTTTCAGCAGTTGATTGCAAATTATTTCAATATCGACACTCGGGCCTATCGAGAGGTAGGCCTATTTTCAGCAGATTACATACGTTAATTGTTCAACATCAGGATCTCGTAATTTATCGCCTTAATTACACAACAATTAGCTCCACTTTGAATCCTCTGTTCCTTTCAAACGACTGCTAGGTCAAAACAATGTTTTGATAGCAAATGAGATGTTTAAAATTATAATGGATAATTTGGAGATGTATGTACATGTAAACTATGTTTTTTGGTTTTTCATTAACGTGAATTTGTGATTTATAATTATCAAAAGAGCATGTTATACTCACAAATTATTTCTGAAAATGAAACTTTTCTTCTGAGATAAACATTTTTTTAATACCATTTCGTTACATGTACCTTGATAAATATTACCAAGGTTAAAATGAATATTTCCAGATGCCTATACTGAGTGCTGATTTACAAGTTCAAAAGTGCCAAAATCATTCGGGGGGAAAAGGGGGGGGTGTGATTTGACCTGTAACCATTCTTCGGACTCGTAAGGCTCGCCGTGTGGTGTTACATTGCTGATAACCCAGCAAGACACCAGCCCTAGAACCACTCCTTCTCAACAAAATGGATGGGATTTTGTTATTGATTGGTACATATAGATTCAAGAGACATACATGTATTGCAGGCAACACAACTTATAAAAGTGATATAGAAAGACAAATCAGATTTGAATAAAATTGAGAAAATTTGGGCTTTTTTACTTTTCTGTATGAAAGCATCTTAAGAAATAGCTGGACCCCTAGATTTCAACCTGGGCCCCATGGTATTTTTTTCAACTGATTACGCTAATCATATTGAGGCTTTTAAACAATTTCAGAATTGTAATTACATGGGTTAGAATAGATCGACGGACTACGCGATGACTTCCATTGCCGATCACAACTACTGTGATTGGATAAACTGGACACACCTACATGTACTCCTTATAAATATTCATTAATTAGCTATGAATTATTTCAGGCTTGGAAACCATAGCTAGGAAAGAGAATAGCAATTCTGGAAAATGGTTTTATGATGATGCTTTGATGCAGATTGCAGATATAACTAAGTGTTCAAATAAATAATGCCTAGATCACACATTCACGGATTTGACACCAGATTAGCCGTGGATACAATTCGGCATCATTCGTGGCAATCTGTATTGGTCATCATCATTCGTGCAATCTGTATTGTAGCTTTCTGTATTGTGGCCGTAGTCATATGTACAATGTACATGTAGTAGTACTTGTATATCCATGACAATTTTTGAACATGTTCAAAATTTGACCACGGATCAAACAACCATAGTACATCCTTACTGAACGTTTTAGTCCGTATTAAAAACACAGTAATCCGTACTTATTCGTAGGCCTCCAAAGTCGTCAAGGATTTCTACGGTTAGTTAGTGCGAAGTATATACTCAGGAATAGAAATTAAATTCTGCAATGAAGGAGCCATCTGGTCTCATATGTTGGGATTTTTGGAGCCCAATTACAAGTCTGGAAGCCCAGAAACTTGCTCTTCCTATAACATGCTATTTAAAAAATCTTACAACAAAAACATAATTTAAAATAGTCCATACACTAGCTACATCAGTACCTGTAAGATTTCCGGAGTCATCCATGAGATTCATTCCGTAGTGGAGCCTGCAAGGTGAACCGTGAATGTGTGACCTACATGTAGGCATAAAGCTAATGTACTATCAAATATTTGAATTGAAATACATGTACTGACGTGTACAAATGTACTTGTATTCTAGTGCACTCGGGGTACTGTAACATTTTCCAGGCACTGTACCTAGTGTACTCTGATTAGCAGGACTTATTTCAAGTACTCAAGTCAACTTAATTCCATAATCTGATTCCAATACCATTTATTTACTTAAGGATTTTTTTTTACACAATATTGGTGTGTGAAAGCAATTGCTCATGATAAAAAATTCTTTGCAACACAAAGTGTTGTTTTGTTTATATGATATACAGTAATAATTATAGTTACAAGTATGTAATGATGTAATTTATTTTGCAGTTTTGAGTTCAGTGGAATTAAATTCATTGAGCAGCTTAAGTACATGGTTTCCACTAGCAGACGACAGGACACTGTGACAGAAGGAATGTTCCAACAACTTTTTATGCATTTCCTTGAAATGATAAATCTTGATGCAGTGTAAGTAAAATATTCTTGCTGGTATATCAAATCTGGTATGCATATCGCCATAGCTACACTTACAGATTGTTTCACAGAATTTGATAAAGGGCCGAGTTAGCTATTGCTATGGCCAAATGTCCATCATCCATCCGTTAACATTTCCATTTAAATGACTTCTTATCAAGAACCACAGGCCTAGGGCAGATTTCAACCAAATTTGGCAGGGAAAGGCTTCAAGTTTGCAAAAAGAAAAGAGCTAGGACTATAGGGAAGATGGTTTTCTTGGGTTTTTTTTTGGAGGGTCACTTGAGTCAAAGACTGTTGCGATTGTCTTTTGTCTGTCGTCATGTGTCATTCATCGTTCGAATTCTTCTCAAGAACCAGTGGTCCAATTTTAACCAAACTTGGCATATATTCCTTTGTGACGCCGTATAAAGTTTGCAAATGAAAAGGGGCTAGGACCCATAGGGGCTCCAAAAAGTACCAAACTTGGTACATCTTTAAAAATCTTCTTCCCATGTACCAATGATCAGATGATTTTCAAATTTTGTATGCATGATTGCAAATTCAATATCTACAAAGTTTGCAAACGAAATTGAAATCTGTCCATAAAGAAGCGCTTCAGTAGCACAGTGTACAATTATATTATAAATTGTTTAATAACTCAAAACTGATCGACTTTTTGTATACAAAGATATATATGAGAAAGTTGTTAGGAATTATCTAGGGATCATTTTGACAAATTTTCAAGGTCATGGGATCAAAGGTCAAGGTCACAGGCATCCAAGGATGCTTACCATTCAGTGGAACAGGCCAGTTAGTACTAGCCAGGTCAACCAAAGGTAATGTGTCCGACCGTGGCCACACTGGCACCTGCTCTGAATTTGGTTCCTTCCCATGATTCAACAGTATTAGTGTTACAGACACTGTCAAAAACTGAATTTACAATGTTGATTTTTTCAAGAAACAACATTTTCAAGTGTCGGCTCTAAAACTGATCAGAAACAAAAAGTAAACAATTTTCAGGATAAAAAATGAATATTTTATTATGATGAAAATACATGTACTTTGTAACTTGTCAGTCTTGATTTTGTTCGACTTCTGGACCATTCAAAAAACGTGGTTAGTATGGGGCAGGTTCTTGTGAATAGAAAGCAGCCTAAGTAAACTGAAAATATAAGTTTATTTTGTAAAATTTTGGACATTTTGGACTACATATACTTCTCAAGAACCATTGGGCCAATTTGAACCAAACTTGACAGAAACAGGGTTCATACAGACCTTGAAAAGTAGTATAGAGTTAGTCCTTGAAAAGTGCTTAAAAACAAAATACCCTTGAAAAGTGCTTGAATTGAATGGAAAATGCATGATTTATTTCATCAGTGCTTGAATTCTACCTTTTTGCATGTTTATTCATCACTAAAGAAAGACATTTATATAAAGAAAATTTAGCTCCATCATACAGATGCTCCACCTAGTATAATACAATTTGAGTAAAGCATTTTTGTGATGCCGTACTGTTGGATCTCATAAGTGTGTAGTGGAACTCTAAGCAGTGTTTTGAGGACCGCCATTGAAATGTGAAAGAACTTTACTGTCAGTGTTTCTTTTTATGCCCCTCCCCCTTCGTAGAAAGTGCTTGAAAAATATTTTTCATTGGCTGTATGAACCATGACGAAGCATAACGTTTGTGAATGAAAAATGGGCCAAGACATGGTTGTCATGGCTAAATATTGAACAAATGAGTCAGCAGATATTTTTAGTTTAATACAGGTACATGTATCTCCAAAATTATTAAAGCTAGAAAAGAAAAAAGTTACCTTAAAATGAGCAAATTGCAAAAATCTACCAATATTTTATTTCGATGGAAATTGTCAGGTTGACCCTTATGTGAGTTATTTCCCCTTTTTTGTGGATTTTTCATGTTTTTAGATTTTTTGGGCATTATCTTGAAAAGTATAATAGATAGAATAAAAGTAAAATAACCAAAAGTGTTCGGCATGCAAAGATCTACAAAAAAGTCAATATGGCCAAAATTGTCAGGTCGCCCTTTATGCGAGTTATTTCATATTTTAAAAAATGCTCAAAACTGTCATTGCTCTTTGATTGCTGAAGTTGATATTGTTGCCAAAACTTTGCAGGTGTCTTATTTTATTTTCACAAGATGAGATGTATATCAATCTGATATTCTTGAATTGCTGTCTATACATATATATATTACCTGTATGCACATGATGTAGTTTAATATGAAGTGTGCGCATTTACATTTGGATACCTAATCTATTTTGCAGTGGTTTTTCAAATATACAGAGTCGTTCAGTTTTGGTTGAAATCTTTGCCAGACATCTTAATTCTGGACATGCATGATTCGACAGAGACAAATGTTGCTGCAGTCATTGAGTGGTGGCAGACTGTATCTTAATCATATCAAAAATCATCATTGACTTAACTAGCTTGCCTTCAAAAACAGTGTTCATGATGATACATTGTAACCTGGATATGCAGTACAGCTCACATGTATTTACACTGATCATGGTGGGACCATGCCCTGTGTAAAATTTAAAAAAAAGGTTTTTTTTTGTCCCATGGTTGTGTATAAGGGGTCATGAAATACTGTGAGCCAACACTTGTCAGCACCTCTCATCTCAACAGGAAAGATGGAAAATTACAGGGGCATGATAGCTGACTTGTCTTATCGATAATCTACCTGTTAAACTGTTGTCTATTATAAGAAATAAATGGGTCTTATTAACAGGCAGTGAAAAGCTAGAGGAATTGTTTTTTTGCCCCTGGCCTGAAAGGTCTGCCGGGGGCATATAGTGTTTGGATCGTTCATCTGTCTGTTTGTCTGTCCATAATTCCGTGCTGTTTACATATAGAGTGTAATATTTCAAGTTTGGATTGTGATATAATAACCAAACTTGGACTGCAAGTTCATCTAAGGGCTGCTTACACTTCACTGACATCACATCTCTGGGGGTGCACTTTGCTGACATCACATGCCTCTAGGGGTGGGGTGGGGTAATTTTATTTGCCAGCATAGAAATTTGTTGGGACCGCGGGGCATTTGTGTTTCACAAACACATCTTGTTATGATTAAAGAAATTATTATCATTTTTTTACTGATTTACATGTCAGATTCTAGTACCGGTACTAATGATATACATCACATACCGACATAACAACGATTGGTAAAAGAAAACCAGACTAATCTACTTCTAATGAATTAATCAGAAAAAATTATGATTGCATTCAAGTTTCCTTGAAAAACAGTAGGTCGTCACATGACCTGAATATTAACCGCTTTACTTTAAATGTTTGCGTAGATGAATATACCAGTTAAAGTTTGTTATTTCACAACATAAATTTGTATATTTCAATTAATTTGAAGGATTTGCTGGTATATGCTGAAAGTGAAATATTTACGAAACAGAACACTGTCATATGCATGCATGTCAAGGGTCACACATGCTAGCCAGCAAACAAGTCACGACAATGCCCAGCCGATTGGTATAAAAATGTTACATAGAGTGATTACTTTCAGTTGTCGTGAACAAATATTAGCTGTCTCCTTTATCTTAAGTCACCCTGAAACCTTCTATGGTATATTCTCTTGATGAAATAACAGAATTCAAATGGAAATCTGTTGTGAAACAGCGTGTCACCAACATTGTCACCGCTGTTTGCAAGTAGAGGGCAATAACTTCTGACACATTTAACTCTGTGCCAACGAGTGGTCAAATATTGATAACCACGAATCAAGTCTGAGAATAAGTATTACCAGATTTTGCATATCACTAGTTTCTTTCAAAATGATACATATAAAAGAAAATAAACCTTAATTTCAATTAGTACAATACAAAAGTGTGTTTATTCTGTCAAACACTACAACCCAAAAATGATGACAAAAAACACGGTCGTTTACTGTGATTCTCTGTCTAACTACAGTGTAATCATACGCAAAATTTCACTCTACACTATGGCAGCATATTTCTTTGACATCGAGAAACTCCATGTGACACCATCAGCTGAGGCATTTTGGATTAAACTTCTCCATGGGGTGCCTGCATTAACTATCACTACATCCTTGCACCAAGTCTTGTTAGACGGAGAATATATTGCAGTCGTCTCGGTAATGTCATGCTGTACCCATGCATATAAATTATCTCTGCCCTTCACTAATTGTTGTTAATAATACTACTACTAAAATTATGACATGAAACACTGAAAGTTACAACAGCATCTTTTTAGAGAGCTTTGAAATTGATTTGCCCATCCCAAGCAGACCAAGTATACTTTATGTGTCGATCATAGTTGGCTGCATGCCAAACTTTTACATTGATACATTGTAGTAATTGTTGATCCCCTCGAAAATAAACTTGTCAGATTAACTTAAGTTACATTTGATTTCCGACAGAAATTACAGGTTATGCTGTATTTCATAGATGTCACAGTAGTGTTGTAAAACACACACACACACACACACACACACACACACACAAAGAGCATTGAAAATGTTGACAAATATCTAAATATTTTTAACTGTTAACTTCAACTAGATTTTACACTGTTGATTTTATTCAAAGTACGATGTACAACACAGACTTGCCAACCTCCTGTTTTTAATGGAAACTTTCCGATTTTAACCCTCTCCTTCCCCCTATACGTTTTTAGTTATGCTCCTTACGTTTTTTTCGAAATCAGGAATTTATAAAAAGTTTTGGCCCATTTTCGTTTCAGTACGTATATAAATATCGCCCTCAAGCTCGCACCCAGTCATTTGAGCGTTTGGAATGAACTATTGTTTTACGTAACAGCTCAGCACTGCCTTCCTTATTTTCACTTCAAAAGATTGGCAAGTCTGGAAACATGACTCAAACACTTTCAGTGTTCACCTGAAATTGAGACCAGTCCAGTATGTACATGTAATACATTGTTTAAAAAAGTAATACAGTCCAGCAAAAATAGTAACATTGTATAATTGTATTGATAGTTGATTCACATACACCTGTATCTTCAAGTCTGTGGCTGAATATACGAGTGCAAAAGAAGTATACATAATATCTCCCTCAATTTCATAAGAGTAATACCGTAAAAATCAGGTCTGGAATGTAGTATCTCTTTTCAAAAAGATTTTTAGCTCATCTCATGAAGTGAAGGGGAGCTTATGCTGTATGTCCACGTTGGCGTCCACACTGAATTTTTTCTAACCAGAAGTGCTAGGATGACAAAACTTGTAAGCATGATATATCTAGTTATGAGCATCAGAATGTAGGTTACAGATGCTGCATATGACCTATGACCCACATCTGAATGACCATATTTTAAAGTTTTATGGTTCAGTGATCATGCTAAGAAGATTTGATTTGGGTATTATCTAGGAAAGTAGAAAGGCTAGACTTGCCAATCTTACACAGATGATGCATCTGGTGATGCCCATTAGCTTGCAGTTCACAGATTTGGCATCTGACCTACATTTCACAGTTGAGTGACCACGTTAAGTAGATTTGATTTTGGCATTCTCTCAGAAAGAAGTAGCCTTAGACAGACCAAACTTGCATGGGTGATGTGTCATATGATGACTATCAGCTTGCATGTTGCAGATGTTGCATCTGACCTACATTTCACGGTTGAGTGACCATGTCAAGAAGATTTGGTTTGGGCATTATTATTATATTATTATTATATTTCAATCCCAAAATGAAATGAAAATTGATTAAGAAAATCCAATTATCATTATAGAGGCAAAGTTGCCATTTGAAGTGAGCTTGGTAATCTTTGATTACTCATGTTTTAAATTTATGTAAACACATGAGTAAAGATGTAAATCTGCCCTTATTTTTATTTTTATTTTCAAAAGTCAATAATTTTTAAGTAAATGATTTTAAGACAATCATAAATGACAAAAAAAGGAATTGACATGGATCACCTTTAAATAGCGTCAGTGTTATTCAACCGATTGTTGACGTGTCTTTATGTAATCATTCCTGACTTAAAGAATACCAATGGCTTGCTATGTGGGTATGGGCATTAAGAAATGACATATTTTATGTTTACCTATTGTATGATCAGTCTTTTTCCATTTCGTTATTACTTACCAAGGAAAGGCTTATTTAATTTTCCATTATGGCATTTATTTACTATTTAATTCACACGGAAACTGTACTAGTAAAGTGTTCCGTGATTGTTAAACAATGTACATGTAGCAATCAAATTTTCGTTTTTAGTCAAATTTTACAGAATCTCAAAATAATCGATCTACTACTGGTATTTATACTTTATATAGAACAAATGTTGATATATATATTAATTTATTATTGACAGCAATTTGATCCCAGATGAACCAGCGATATATTACGCTTAATATATCGGAACTAAATTTCAATTTAAGTCTCATTTGGTCTGATCAAATTGCTAAATAAATTGAGTACTATTTTCATCTTCATAATATAAGTTCTGTGTGCAATTTGTACGTAAATACAGAAACTGCCCTATAGAAACAAGATGTCCAAAAAGATAACATTTGGCGATTAACTGCCCAGGTAAGCTTGTTACACACGGACAAATTTTATTGCTTAATGAAGTGTCAAGTCATTCATTTTGAGAGATAATCCTTTGCACTATTTTTCATGGAGTGATAGTGTTTTTATAGTGTTGCACGCTGAAAATCACTGTGTGACACCGTGTTTCACTCTACACCAAGTAGAGTGTTTGACAGGATAAACACCACGTTTGTACTGTAGTCTGTATATCCGGGCAGAAAAGAGAACTACTTCTCCTTTCAGACAGCTGTTGAGCTGTTACAACAACATTTTTTTGTCATGATTTTAGATATTAATTTGATATTTTATATAGTTTTATCATGACCAGTTACCGATCAGGATCCAATTTAGTTCCAGTCTGATGATTGTTTGCGGAGTTATCATATGGCCTTTGAACTTAGAAATTTACACAAATAATAAGTTTTCCACACATTTTTTTCATCATGCTTGGAGGTATCAATTTAATATTTGGTATTTAGTTTTACTATGACAAGTTACAGATCAAATTTAAATTGAGTTCCGTTAGGATTATTTTGTTGTAGATGTATGGTCCTTGGACTAAAGAAATCCATGCAGATAATCTGTTTTCCTTTTTAGCTCACCTGAGCCAAAGGCTCAAGTGAGCTATTGTGATCACTCCCCGTCCGGTGAAGAAATGTTTTTGTGCAAGAATTTTGGCAAAATTTAATTTCTAGAATTTTTTATGAATTTTTTAAGACTGCAAAAAATGAGGGATGGAGTGTGCATTTTTCATATTTTCAACTTCTCTGAAATCATTGAAGGGATTTTGAGGAAAATTGATAGGAAGCAAGTGCTCAAGGTCCTTTACCAAGTTTATAATTTTCAGCCAGATCTGCCCAGGGATAGATCTGGGATGGGACAAAATAGGTTCCATAAGGTACCCTGTTTAAAAATCTTCTTCTCCAGACTGCTACATGAATTGAAAAAACGTGTTGTTTTTTATGAATCTACATGGATTTACGATTCAAGTTTGTATTTTTAATAGAAGTCCTAATATTAATATCTGACGCATTTTTGAGGTCTTTTCAGACTTTGTCATTTTCATTCATTCTTGCATGATTTCCTCAATTATCTCCCCTTGCATTCATAATTATGCATTTAAGTGTTTTACTTGTATATGCAGTAAAACCTGTTTTAGCGACCACTGGTGTATTAAAACCACCTGGTCACAAAGACCGTTTTTTTGCTGTCCCCAATATTACCATTTGTGTACAAATCAACCTCTATATAAAGACCACCTCCCTTTAAAGAGCTGTTTTCTTGTGTCCCTAAGCAGGTCGTTATATACAAATTTCACTGTAGGTGAAGAAATGTTTTGTGCAAGAATTTTGCTGAAATTTAATTTCAAGAAGTTTTTATAAATTCCTTTAAACTGCAATATTTATGTTTCTTGGCCAGATCAGCCTACATTTACTTATTCTTCATGGTATTCTTTCCACATTTGTAGATGGTTCTTTGGTGAGCGATTGAGGCTGTCTTGGACCTCTTGTTTTTTCTTCATGCATGAAGATATTAATTTGATACTTGGTAAGTTTTACCATGATAAGTTACAGGTTCATAAGAGCTTTCTTTTTTTAGTTACATGTCATTTAAAGAGGCATTAGCTGTGGTTTTTTGTTCTTACATTTTTTACTTCTTAGATTGATATGATACAGATAAAAATTCATAGATTCCTATATATATTTTGTGAAAATTGCTTGAGAAACCCTATTTGGCAATTATTGTTTTTGGTAAACAGCTAATGCCCCTTTAAAGCAATATAAACTGTCACAATTATTATTTTTGTCCCATGACATATCGTCGAAAATATGATAAAATGTGTGTTCAAATACATGTACATTATCAAACACCTGAAATGTTGTTAAAGGTCTTCCTTTCGAAGTTATTTGTTTTATTAGCATTTAAGTTTTCCCATACCTAAAAATATCCAGCTGTATTTCCGTATGCAATGACCTTTCAGATAAACTCTTTCGCCATATCAAATGTACTTCGTAATTTGGTCAGGGGATCTCAGTCCTTTACACGCTCGGACTACATGTGTGTTAAAATCGGCCAATTTTTATGTGTTTTATATTTACTTTAAAAATACAGGATGTGATCTGTATTGAAAAGTGCATGTGTTATGTAAAATATATGATTTTCAACCCTATTTCAAATACCTGAAAAAAATCGGATGAATATATGAATAAATATATCAGGTTACTAAAAGAAAATTGTTACCCTGAATGCTGACATTGACAAAATCAAAACAATTAACTGTGAAAAGTATGCGTACCTCATGTTTTACAGTTGGGCAGTTCATGATCATATGTGTCAATAATGATAAAGCTGAGAATGTGATGGAACGAGTTAAAAATGGGTCGAGATTGCCCGATATACCCGGCACATGGACAATTTCAGAAATGAATGTTTTGAAATGACGAAAAAGACCAACTTTGCTTGATTTAGGTATGGAATGATGATGTATGAAAATAAATGTGGAGGATAATAAGAATAGAATGTATATTATTTGCAAATATTACGTGTTTATTGGACACTCGGTAATCTTCGTAAAAATGTACCAAATGTTAATTTGCAATGCTCAAAATAATGATGGACAAACAATAACTGATATTACGGGTTACGTTTGGCAAGGTTGTTGCAATTATACACATGCATTTGTTATTCTAACCACCAGATGGTCTGTTTGGAATATATATTATATACAATGGGCATGTAAAATTTTTCACCTACGACAGTTCATATAGCTTTAAGAAATAATGTGTTATTCTTTCCGGTTAAACAAGATTACAGTAAAACTCGAGAAAAAATGTGCAGAGTTTTAACACGAAGCACTGAGAAAAGATTTAAGACTGACAACAATACATTCTACCACCATCACATTTCCTCAGAGCTGATTGGTCAGCATGGAGGTGAATTATTATCTCATCTGCCTCTCTCAGCTTTTGGAACTAAAGTTCTGTATGGAATGATTGTACAAGCCACAAAGGTAAAGTTTTCATATGTTTAGTTACAAAACCAAAATTATCTTATACATGTACATAAAGGTTTTCATCTTTTTTTCATTAGACTTAATTTTCAAATTAGATTTGTGTGAATTTTAAAGCTTATTTCATATTAAAGTAAATTCATTTTAGACACATAGATTTGTTGTGATTTTTAAGTCACCCGAGTATATTGTGTTTGTGGTTTGTCCGTCATCGTGCATTGCCTGTTGTTAACTTTTACACATTTTCGACTTCTCAAAAACCAGTGGGCCTATTTTAACCAAACTTGGTAGGAAATTTCACCATGTGAAATCACATAAAGTTAAGAAAATTTATTAATTATTAAATATAGCACTCAATCCTCGATTTTTAATACCAGGCATCCAATATCACCAGAAATAATTTTTGGTAGGCAGTTTCCCATGCTAAATTCAGATCGCAGTGTCGGTGCCATATTTAGAACTGTACATTGTCAACAAGTTAAGAGTGGAGTACTGGATGACAATTCTTTTATCATTGTTTATTCATCAATCATACTTCGTGTTTAAAACATTCTGTCAATCTTTTT
The DNA here is from genome assembly GCA_030159075.1 of Atrina japonica. NCBI lineage: Eukaryota > Metazoa > Mollusca > Bivalvia > Pterioida > Pinnidae > Atrina > Atrina japonica. The sequence continues at coordinate 372,671 of BROG01000061.1, read as the reverse complement.
AAACACAATTTATATATAATTTAACTTCTATTGTTATCTTCGCGGTTCAATCAAGTAGCCTGCAGAGCCTGCTTTTGCAATACCTTTTGAAAATTGGAACCGTTCACATCTGACGTCATCGAGTACACGCAGGAATTCCTTCCACAGCGGACAATTATTTGAAATGACCACCCTACTCAATTTGAATCATTTTCGCTCAATCAATTGTATTGATAATGATGGGAGACAATATGTTAATTATTAGACAACTTATTTCAGCCTTTGAAGCCCAGTGACCTTGACCTTGGACATTGACCTACTTTTCAAATTTCAAGTTGTCAAAATTGGCTATATCTTTTAAACCATGAGGGACCAGGGCTTTGCTATTTCACATATAGATTTCTTATAACCAGAACTTTCATTTGGTACCTTGACCTTGGACTTTGACCTTCTTTTACAAAATTTAACCTTATCTGAAGGAATCCAAATATTTACCTCACCTTGACCTTAAAACATGACGGATGTGGGTCAAAAACCAATTTTGGTGACCTTTGTTGTCTTCTGACAACTAATGTTCTTAATGTTCCTTGTCTTTTTCCTCTTGCCATCTAATTGAACATAAAAATAATGCTGTGTTTCTATGAGGGTGCTTGGATGTTTGGGCCGTTAGTCAGTCTAACACCATGTGCAAAAATCTAGAGAAAATTACTCTCTAGAAACCTCATATTTCTCCCCTACTTTGAAGTAAGGTAACTTCAGGAGACAAGAGGGTATGGTTCGCTTTGTGGGATGCTTGTTCTTTTTTTTAAAAAAAATCTGTATATTGTTTCCAAAGTATCTGTTATGAAAAAAGTATATAATTAATTATTGGCAAATTATATCCTACATTCTGTCTGTTCATATGAAGAAAACGAACTTTATTCTGGTGATAGGGCATTAGCATTTACAATATTTATGAATAACTCTCGTCCAAAATAATTTTGTTTATACTTTAAGGTCACATTCACATCATTACTGCCAGATGAGAATTATCTTCAGCAATTGCATAAAGGTTTTCTTCAGAAAAAGGAGGCAAAAATAAATATGAGTACAAGGTGCAATATTCTCCGTCAGAAAGACAGACAAATGTTGATTGAGTCGTTGGTGGATTTGGCTTTACTTTTACAATTTCGAAATTCAGTATGAATGCTTTTGATTTCCTCTATAGTTTAATCCTAATTTATATATGCAGTAAAACCTGCTTTAGCATCCACCTTTGTTCAAAGACCATTGGGTCACAAAGACTGTTTTTTGCTGTCCCCAATAGTACCATCTGTGTACAAAACAACATCTATATAAAGACCACCTCCCTATGTGTCCCTAAGGAGGTTGTTATATACAAGTTTCACTGTACAGTAAAACCTGTATATAGGGGTCACCCAAGGGACCAGAAAATATTGACCTTTATGTGCAGGTGACCCTTATACACAGGTTTAATTTAGTTGAAGTATGCAGTCATGGTACTTTTCAAAACTGGCCTTTATAGACAGGCAATCCTTATATAGAGGTGGCTGCTATAGCAGGTTTTACTGTATATGCTCTGGCAATATAGGCCCAATACAGTTAAATTTTAAATATTATTTTATATCTGTCAAGATAGATATAGCTATAAGGCTCAAGGCGATCTATTATGACCGTCTTTTGTCGATCGTCATGAGTTGTTAATTTTAACACATTTTCAACTTCTTCTCTAGAACCAGTCAGCCAATTTTAACCAATCTTGGCAGAAAGTATCACAAAATGTTTGGGAATGAAAAGGGGCTAAGACCGATAGGGGATCCTAAGGAGGTAAAAAAGTACCAAAACTTGGTGCATCTTTAAAAATCATCTCTTGAACCAATGATCAGATGACATTCAAATTTTATATATGCATGATTGTTAAGTCAGTATCTACAAACTTTGCGAATGAAAACAAAATCTGTTTATCAATGAGTCACTAGGGGGCGCTTAAATGATATAGGGTATACTTTTATACAAATGGCTTAATATCTCAAAACTGATTGACTTTTTGTATACAAAAATATGAGAAAGTTGTTAGGACTTTTACTCGCGACCAGTAAATTAAAAATTTATAACCTGATAGAAGTAAAGTATGATACTTTGTCCGAGTTTGCTTTCATTTTGTGTACATGTTTGCGCATGTGTGTCATACAGTGTTGACACACTGAATAAAAAAAGTATGCAACTGTTTTTATCTAAAATGTAAACACGAAATTTGTTGTTTACGCAAATTTTCTTCAGCACCCTTTCCCTCTGGAACCAGAAGATTTGCAGCACGCAAAATTCATACCCCCTGAAATACTGTAATAGATCATTCAATTTTTTTTTTACCAACGGAACCTATTCGGTTTTAATCTCCTTTGGAGGATGTATGTATGGAAATTCTAAGGTATTACATGTGAGAGGCCAATCAGTTTAAACTCTTATCAATTTTTAGTTCTTTTAAATACAGCACAAAAAGTTTGAATGTGGATACCCCCTGATAGGCCCATGTAGAGGATATTTGCCATTATTTTATGAACATTTTATTTCATCGCATGAGGCATAGGAATGATATTTAACATTGTATGAATTGAATGACTGGTCTACATTGGAAGTATGATCCAAATTTGTTTTTTTTTTGTAGAAAGTTTTTGACACATTTTTGTGTCTTTTCAGACTTTGTCATTTTCATTCATTTTTACCTATGTTGTAGTAGCATCAAAGTGTTTTAATAATTTGAAAATTGAGATTTCCATCCCAAATATATATATATATATATATGATAATTTGAAAATTGAGATTTCCATCCCAAATATATATATATATATATATATATATATATATATATATATATATATATATATATATATGTGTGTATATATATATATATATATATATGATATATTTGTAAGATACTAACACAGCTCCATGTGTGCTTAAGGACAAATGTTACTAAAAAAGGGGTATATTGTTAGTCCCATAAAGGGAATTAAGTAAAATTGAGAAAAATGTCGGTCTTTTTGACATTATTACTGCAATGTTTTGAGACAGGGCTCGACGTTAACGGTTGCCCGGTTGCCCGGGGCAAGTAAAAGCTGATCCCGGGCAACAAGATTTCAAGTGTTAGTTGCCCGGTCGGGCAAGTAAAAAATCTCAAACGGTTAATAGTAAACACAAGTTCATCGATGTCTTTGAACCCACCAAAAATTAAATCCCTCGACAACCCGTCCAAACGGACAAATGGAACTTTATTTTTAGCGACCCCAAGCATGTTTACATAATCCGCCATTGCTGTTAACACATGTGCTCAGAGAAGTACGGGTCAACCTAATTACCTCCTTTTAAAATATTTCATCTCAATAATCGCTTTCAAAATTCAGCAGAAAGATTACATAAAAATGAATATATATAACTGTAGTAAGTATTACATATCGCTACTACCATTTCCAGAGTTTAATTATAATATTTAAAGCAGCGTGAACACAGAATGCCGAAAATATCGACCACTTTCAACCCTTGTGTTGTTGTGGTGTTTAGAATGACCACTTTCAATCGCAAAACCGGAAGTGTAGTGGGAATTTGTTTATCTATTAAAGTACTGATTAATTTGCTGTGTTGACCTTTATTATCGTATTTTAATATTGTTGAACAACAGAACATAGCATGCAGAGTACATAAAGCAAAAATGAAAAGGTGGAATGCTTTATATAATCACTGACCTACTTCCCTATTTAAAATAGAAAGTTAAAAAGTAGACTGATCTGAGGGAGTGGGCATGCGTACTGCAAGAAAGTTAATTTTAGAATCACGTCGTCTGTCAAACGTCAGTTGGATTAACTAGATCTAGAAGCACTCAACATGTCATTGCTAAACTTTGGATTCAGCAGAAAAAGTAAACTTCTCTAGACCTATTTTACAGAATTCAGCTATATTTTGCGGGCAAGTAGATTTTCATGGCGGGCAACCAAAATTTCATAAGCACTTGCCTGGCTGGGCAAGTTGTTAAAAAAGTTAACGTCAAGGCCTGTGAGAACTTGCATTCGGCATTAGAAAGCCTCATAAAACAATTTTTTGAATTAAATTTAATTTTGCATGTTTAAACATATTTCATGCATCAACTTACTCAGTATTGAAGGAGTTCAGTTGTAACATTAGTCCATATTTAGTAGATAAGTTTAAAAGTTCTTCTTTGATTTGATGTTGTTGGTTTGTAAAAAAAAAAACGATGTGTAACCATACATTTTCAATAACTGTTCTCTTCAATATATTTTAACTTGTCTATTCTCATTTAATTTTGCAGTTATGTCACTTAAATATCAAATCAATGTGTTGAGTTTAATGTAAAGGCAATTATTCAAACTGAACTGAATTTCATTCTAATACTTATTGTGCTCAAGTTTGAAATTGCCATTATTTTCCAAATTAACCCTACGGCATTTTAGTATAGATGTCGTTTTAGGGGTGAAACGATACTCTTCCTTCATGATACGATATGTATTGTATAATTTTGTCACGATACGATTATTTTCAATACGATACATTTTGCAGGAATTTTATTAAAAGTACCGTAATACATTTTATGGTGTTTTTCTCTTTTTTATTCAGATTTTGTCATATTAACTTAATGACCAAAACAAATCTGGAAATAAAATTGACTAGATTAAATTGAATTGACTGACAGAGCTATCACTATACTGGTGAGGGACCAATTCTCGCCAGGTGCCTATATTTGTCAACCCATTTTATTTCAACTGATATTTAGTTTGCCAAAGAAATTATTTTTTTGTTTGTTTAGCAACTAGGAAATCCCATCATCATCAAAACAAAAAATAAACTGTGAAAGTATGCACCTGTTTGCAAGTTACGTGCCAGTGAAAAATGCTTGGTGAGACTAGGCCTAGGTACTTGGCGAGAATTGGTTGCCGACCAGTGAGCCTCTGTTCTCTGTGAAACAACTGAACTTTGAATATCTTGTGAAATTGGGAACCCGAAATTTTCCCAAATGGAATTTTGCTGGTTGTTCCTTCAGCTTTAAGCCTGCCAGTTTATAACTTGAATAATTCAAGCCCGCTCCATTTCCGATTCTCTGCATAGTACATTAATGCAGTGATCGTGGTGAATATAATGATTGAATTATTCGGGTTAACCGGTATATTGCTGTTTGAGTCTGCCATTTGTAATGTGTATACATTTGCGCTTTACTTAAATTCATTCCAATCCCGACTTCTTTATTGAACACGATTCCCGGAAAAAAATGAACCGAACCGAGATTTTTGTACCGTGTACCAAACCGATAAAAAATACTGCGATGCATCAACAACGCGATGAACCGTTTCACTTCTATGTCCTTCAGGTCAAAATGTCCATCAACACCTGAGTAAAAAGCGCTGGAAACAGCTGTACGCAAAGGAGCATTAGATGATTTCACTTGAGAAAGAACACAATAGAGGAGAATTTTCAGGTCTGAGCTGAATTTGAAATCAGATGAGAAATTGGCAGTTATTGTACTCCATCAGACATTGTTATCGGAACTCGCCATAAGGAGGAGTTTGTTTTGATTTTCAAGCAGCATGTTTTCACTACTGTGTCACTATCATATTATTTTAGAGTTTATAAATAGATAAATGTGCTGGGTGTTTCCCATGATTAATTAAATAATTAGTTGAACTAGAAGTTTATACAGTCAAACCTGCCTTACCTGTTTTCAGCAGCCACTCGTCTTCAACAGCCAGTTTGTATTCCCCCTACTGTCCTCGTCACATCATCAGTGATTCGGAAAAATCACCTTTATTTTCATATTTACGCATTTCTTTCGAAGTTACGACAAACTAATAGATACCTTGATATCAATTTCTTGGAGATAAATAAAGAAATATGAAAATAATTTTGATTTTTCTGACTCACGGATTTTGTGACGAGGACAGCAATCAATTTCACTGTATAAGCATATCTAAACCATATTTGAATAACAAAACAAAGATATTTATCATTTAGTATGAGTGAAATGCTCATGATGATCGGAACCCAGCTGATTAAATATTTTCTGACAAAAAATAAGTGACTGTAAACAAGTTTTGATATCGAAACTAAAAGTGTATCCATGGCAGAAATCAAAACAAATCTTTCTCAGGAAAAGATAAAAGGGTTAATCGTTGTAACATATTTCTTTTTGTTTATGTTTTTTTTTAAAGAGATGTTTGAAATCAAGCTTTAATGAGTGCTACTCCAGTGAATATTGGAATCACAGAGTTCTTATAGTTTGGAAAATCCCTCCTCATAAGTAGTCCGCTGTCAGTTACAGCTCACTGACCTTGATTATATTGTACAACAACACTGATATGATACAAACGCTTTGATTCGCTCCTATTTCTGGGACTGTAAATAACAAGTGCACATTTCGAAAAAATTCAAACACCACTCTTGATAATTCTGTACAACTGTCATAATATGATCCTCAATTACCGAGTGGTTAGAGCACTGCACTTTGAACCATGAAATTTCTTACTTCTGGTCAGCATAAGTTGTACTAATACAGATAAATAGCATAAATCTAGAACAATTATTACAATTATATTTTCATTTTTGTTTTTGAATTTACATGATTATATCATATTAATAAATAGACTATATTAACAATATTGGCAATGACTAAATACAAGTAGAATGTAGCCTTAAAGAACTAGAAAATCATATACAGTGTTACCTGTTTTAAGAGACCACTGTCGTGAAAGACCACCTGTCTTTTGAAACCACATTTTGAAAACCAGTTAAATTAATTCTGAATATAAAACCTCTTTTGGGAGACCACCTCTCTTGAGAGACCACATTTCATTGGCAGAAAGGGTGTTATCTCCAGACAGATTCCCCTGTACCCAATTTTCATAAGATTATTGTTGTTCTTTCATTCATATGGAGACGTCACCAAATGCCGGTGAAGGGCTTCATAATTTGGTCTATGCTCGGCACTTGGTGCCATCTAGCAGTGAGGGTTCTTTAACGTGCCAACACATACTGTGACACGGGACTTCGGTTTTTATTGTCTCGCTGAAGGACTGGAATCTGAAATGCCGCCGGCTGGACTTGAACTCACGACCCCACGGTCAAGAGTCGTACACACTATCGACTGAGTCAGGCCAGCTCATATCTATAAGAATTAAACTGCAGTATAATAATGATAAAATTTATATCTTTGTATGTACATGTATTTATTATAACATTCCATTTGTTAAAAAAAACCATTAAATCAAACAATCAACATGTAGTAGGATTTTTGGTAATTTGATAGGCATATGGTATTATGTTTATAATATTTATAACCACTAGGTCGTTGCCACTGCTGGTGGACCGTTTGAGTTCCCGAGGGTATACACAAACCTAGTATCTGGTATTTCGGTACCAGCTGTTCATCATATACTAAAGTAATATTTGGCACTGTTAACACCATTTAAATTCGAAATTTTTTTAAAGCTAAGATAGTCATTTTTTTCACAGTGGTTACTCTTAGACGGATTTCGGCTATACTTTTAGAGAGATTATTTGGCCTTGTATGATACCACTTTATCTTTAGAAAATACACATACTTTTCAAATTGGAGCTCAACTGATGAAGTCTAATTGACAGAAACGATATCGTCTTGAGCATTATAACTTTGGTATTATGTTTAAAATATTTACTTGCGGGAGGCCGGTAGTCTCTACCCAGATATAAAGACGTGCAAAAAATATCCATACACTATTATTTTTTACTACATGTTTCACATAAAACCACATCCCTCCAAATAAAATATTGTGAAGCCATTTTTTATTACATTTTAATAGAATTTTCACCGTTGAAAATAATAATTCAGTAAAGTTTCATTATTTATTTTGATTTTTAATTTTCTGAATCAGAAATTAAAAGATTTATTTATTTAAATAGAAAGTTTGATTTTTTTATGAAAACTCCCTAATGTGTAAGTAAAATTTTGTTGTTTATTATTTTCTTTGTTTACATTGTCAAATCTTTGAAGTAACACATCAGACAATTACACTCACATAAGCAATGGAACTTAGAAACAATCTCTTTTTAATGGTGGAAATTTATTGAAATGCGATAAGCATGACTTAACTCGGTGACGATAAGAAATGACTTAATGTTTTAACTGATGAATATCTTTGAAATATTGTGGTTTTATATGAAATATATTGTAAAAGTGTGCACTTCTACGGGGTTTCACCATAATACTGAAATATTGTCGAGTGAGGCGTTAAACAACATTCAAAATTCAAATTACAATATTCCATTATTGCATTGAACTCTAAATATTTGCGACTTTAAACTGTATAGTTGAGTCCATTCCAATTTATCATCAACATAGAAAATCAGATTGGAATCAATTGATACAGTTTGAATCGTAACTAAATCAGCTTCATTGCCAAGTGCTACAGTTAGAACAGATATATTTTGAGAATGAAGGTTTGTAATTGTTTCCTTAATGCGTGGTGTGTCTTGCCAGGTTCCATTTGAAAATAAGATTAGAAATTTCCTGGCATTTGTATCTTGGGAGGACAGTTTCTGTGATGAACCTACCAGAGCATTGGTGATATTAGCTGTCTGAAGCGGAAGTGAGCCAATACCTTGTACGCATGTCAACAAGGTACACGTGTCACAACACTTAGTGTCATTTAGTAAGAATTCGGAATTCAGTTGACTACCAAACGATGTCAATCCTATCTTAACGTCTGTATTTGGAACGTCCAGATATTCAATTAACTTCACCATAGCATCCTTTGCGAGCTCAAATTCGTCGATCGGCATTGTTGCATCAAGTATTAACATTATTTCGGAATTTGATATGTTTGTACATTCTGGAAAAACAATACCATTATTATAATGTGCATGTATCTTATTAAAATGTACATAATGTGTTTGTTACTTTGTAAAGCATTGACCCCTAACTCTTTTTGCATAAGTCTTGATATTATGATATATGGGTTTTGTTTATTTTTCAGCTAAAGAAAAAGAGAAGATATGGGTCTTACCTAAACATTCTAAAATATAATAAGGAAATATTTTCTGAATACATTTTAATAAACATAGTACCTTATATTTCGGTACAAGCTGATAATCTTATGCTAAAATAATATTTGGCACTGACAGCAACATTTAAAATTCTAAATTCTTCGAAATATAAGATATTTTTACAGTGGTTATTCTTAGACGGATTTAGGCCAAACGTTTAGGTTTAGATTAATTGTTTGGCCTTGCCTGATGCCACTTTCTTTTTAGAAACTTTATTCAAAATTGGAGCTTAACTGATAAAGTCTGGTTGACAGAAACGATCGTCTTGAGAATTAAATTTGGTATTATGTTTATAATATTTCATAATTTATGAAATTTTTCATTGTTGCAAGATCCTATTGAAGTAAGTATCAATTACATTTAAAACTAATGACTAAAAAGTGATATTCGGGTATTCAGTAAAAATAAGTAAGTAAGTATGTAAGTAAGTGACATTAATGACTAACTCAGTAAATTAGAAGTGTCCTTCATGAGAGATTGTATGTAGTATTCACTATATTTAAGAAAATTGACAAAATACAATTTGCAGTTATAAGGCGACCAGCCATTTTGAGTTGGACGATAAGTAAACAAGTTACTTACGTCACCTCGTAAAACAACTGCACACTATACGTGTACGAGTCATTGAACGAATCCACTAATAATCAAAGTGCATTGACACACACACACACACACACACACACACACACACATATATATATATATATATATATATATATATATATATATATATATATATATATATATATATATATATACGGATTCATACGAAGGATAGGGGGATAATAATTACCTTTAAGTTATGATAACAGGCAACTGTTTGTAAATTTATATATGCAATTTTAATTTGAACTTTATTTGCATTAATTGTTTCAATTTTTATCATTAGAATTCTTGTTTTAAATGTCGTGTAGTTGTAATAGGGAGATGAGAAATAAATATTAATCTTTATTAGCAAAAACTTACCGCCAGTATTTGATTTAATAGTTTGATTCATTAGAACATTGCGGAGATCTTCTATCCGTGTCCATGGGAAAACATGTGGAATTCCACCAAAATCACCTGATTCCGATGCTATGTCCAAAAGCTCTTTCTGATCAATGTCATTTCCAATACCAACTGTATATATACGATAATATTGGTTCCGATAACTAATTGCAGTTTGAATGGCTGCGGAACGGTCCGTTGAAAGTCCATCAGTCAGTAATATGATGTGCTTATATGCATTTCTCTCGGAGTTATATAGAATCTGGAAAATATGAATGAAGGGCAACTACTATCAGATACGTATTCAAAGTAAACATTTAGATATATATATATGAGAGAGAGAGAGAGAGAGAGAGAGAGAGAGAGAGAGAGAGAGAGAGAGAGAGAGAGAGAGGGGGGTTTTGTGTTTACCTGGTAAGCTCTTTGTAATGCTGATGACGTCATAGTTGCCCGAGGTAAGTGTTTTTGTACATTTGCGATAGAATTCAAAATATCTGCAGTTGTATTGTGCGTATTTAACGTGAATTCTACGGTTGAGGAAAATGAATACGTCACAAGGGCAAAATGAAAGTCATTTTCGCCAACAGGAAGTCCGGACACTATATCGGAAAGTACGTTTTTAGACTGTTCAAATGACCTATTTACACTGTGTGAAGAATCTAATACGAAAACAACGTCAGCTGGACCAGCTCTGTAATCTGAAAGAGAAATTAGAAACCAATTTCGTTCAACCCTGCAGACCAATGTAGACTTGTCTTTAAGTATCAGTTGTATACAAATCAGTATAATATGTTAAATTTGGATATTTCTGTCGCACTTTTGACAAAGTCCTGGAAAAAAAGTAAATTACATGAAAATATCAGACAATGAGTGCGTGTCGTTAGATGAAAGACTTATATGAACAGTAAGACATTTTAAGGGTTAATGAATAAGCATAGGCGTCGAAACCGGGGGGGGGGGCTAGGAGGGCTTAGCCCTCCCCCCCCCACACACACACACTTTTTTTGCAAAGATAGACAGAGGTGTTAAACATTGGGGCTTAGCCCCCAGGCATTTCTGGCGTGTGTATGTGTTTTAAGTTGGTTTAGCCCCCCAGTTTTAATTTGCTTCTGACGCTGATGATAAGGATCATTAAACAATTACAGCAAATGTTTTAATGATGCCATCGAGATAACTCGAATATTAGTGTTTTGACAAATAAATGACAACTATAATGTGCAAAATTTGTTCCGTCGTTGGTATTTGGTTCCTAAAATCATATCTGTAAATACATATCCATCTTATGATCTATGATAGAATATAATAACTATATAGTACCTTACCAAACATCACATTTTGGCCCTTAATACATTGATTACCATAACGATTAGAAACGAGCATTCTATATAGAAATGTATGACTGAAAGCGTTCAATGTTTCATATACTTATATATCATGCATTGGATTTCTTTTTTTTTCAGAATATAAACTCATACATTAAAACACCCATTTTACGAAATAGTTTCGAATCAAAATGTAGCACTGGTTTCACTGTCATATTAAATTCATTCTATTCCTCCAAAGCTCCAAAATGTAGTTATACATACCCAGATCAACACAATCTGAACTATCATCAAACCCCACCATACACCGGCATCGGTAACTGCTGGCTGCGTCTTGTATACAGGTACCCAAATTCTGACATGGAAGTCCATGGCAGGGGTTATCTTTAAATGAAAAAAAAATCAAATTGTCTGAACATTTGACTTTTGTTTAGAAGCACCAGATATTGCACCATTTATTATACACTTTTTCGATAATACTCTTCGTACGATCTAATTGCATTATTGCAATAACCAATCCGCAGAGGACTATGTTTATAACAGGTAAAAGTGATAATGGACCGAAAGTTACTTGACGCTAAACCGTGTGTTTAAATCTATGTATAAAGGTATAGATCATTGCTCCTTAAATATGTGGGTACAGAACCTTTTTTTGATAAATATAGATAAAAATTGTTCCATATACAAAGATACAAACTAGTGTTCAATTGATAGACTTATAGAACGATGCTTCGCCGATGAAAGTATTTGTGATTGTGACATTTAAGGTATGATCGATGTGAACATTATTTGATAAAACTGTTGTTTACTGGTGAATAATGGAACTTTTCTAAAGAATGTCAGTTACATACCTGAACATCCGGTACTGTAATGCACTGGGCATGGCGTAGTGAGGTAGCATGTTTGACCGGAACTGCATTCATTACCTTTCGAACAAAAGAATTCCCGTGAATCTTCATTGTGGCGCTAAATGCAAACAAAGGAATATTGTATGTATACTTATTTAAGCGGTATTCTAATATTAGCGCCTTTCGCGCTCAAGTCATTACGCTAATTCAAAGGCAGCGCTAAAATTTATCCATCCTGTCATTCTGTATATACGACAAAGCTGATGAAATTAATTGCGCGAATTTAAGATTGCGCTAATAAGTCTATACCCTCCCTGAGAGCGCTAAAATATGAGTGCGCTAATTTAAATATACATAGGGTATTTATTGCAAATAATTATAGAAATATCAAACCAATTTGTTTATATTACATTCTAGTATTAACTAAACAGGAATGTTGCACAAATTATCGCATTTTAAAATATCAATGAAACGGCAAACAATCAAATAATATTTCATAATGATTACTAGAAGAAATAGCTGTCTAGCTGTTTAACGAGATTTGTATTTTACTGGGCATACACTGACCATGCATGATTCCCAGTTTCTTTCACAATAAGACTCGTCCGTGTTACAGCGTTCATCACTCCTCTTTATTCGTGGATGTAAAAAGGTTTTAGCTTGTTCGGCGCCTAAAGTGTAATGCCCTAAACGACCCTCGTGAGAATAAACACCTTTGAAAATAAAAATTAAGCGTTAGGTCATATAGTGTTTTTGTCTCAATATAACTTTTAATCACCAAAATTTTTATGTCTATTCACTTCCGACAACAAAGTTAAATTGACCACATTTTGTTATCTACTTCAGGAAACACATCTGACTGGAAGAGTAAGAAGATATTTCATTATAAAATGTGATAGCAGTATGAATGTATGGAACCTGCATAAGGTTTCATGATTTTCATCCAATAATGAAAAAAAATATATGAAATGTAAACAACTATGGCGATGCCATTAATTTAAAAAAAACTACTGAATAAATCTGATGTCCTTTTGTGTTTCTTTGTGAATAAAATTGAATGTTATTTATGACAACAAAGTGTTCTTTATATTTTGGAGATAACCCCTGTGAAAGGGGCCATTTATATTCTTTTTTGCGAATACAAAATCATTCTTTTACACACACACACACACACACACTATATATATATATATATATATATATATATATATATATATATATATATATATATATATATATAAAGGAGAAATTTATTTTCAAAGTGAAAACGTACCTTTATAAATAACTCCAGTAATAACAAGTATATACAACCAACAAGCCATCACACATAAATGAGTCTAAAATTAAAAAAATAATGAATGTTAAATAAATAATTATATGATAAAAAACATAAGACCTATATATATATCACGTAAATCAAACTACCGATAAAAGGCCGATATGGTCAGTACTCATTGAAAAAACTTCTAATTATTCCTTTTACCTCGAAGAAGTCAGTTTTATAATCCTAGTCGTATCGTTAATATATGTAGAAAATGTTCATCATCATTCTTTTGGCCTGACAATTGTCTCATATGTCATGTATGTTACAGGTACTTGTGTACAGGTCCGAGTCTGTCCTCACTACGGCCTTCTAGTTTTGAAACGTTCAAACAGAAGCACGGATGTGACCTAAAATTCGACGAATGACAACTCTCTCCGGTCTTCCGAATGTTTTTGTGGTTCCGAGAAAAAAGTTTTTGCGCACAATTCAAACTCGAAAAAAGTTCTTGAACTCTCGTCTTTTACCGTAATCACAATATTTCCTGTCTGCAAAAATAATTAAATGAAGTCTGTCCAACTTTTTCCTGAGTTATTTATTTCTTTATTCCGTATTACAATTTATTGTTCCGTGTTCCGTATTCCGTTACGTGTTCCGTAGTCCGTTCCGTGTTCCGCATTCCATATTTTAGTAGCGACCTCCGAAGCTTCTATTTGAACGTTTAAAATGTCTAAATATAACCTCAATCGCGAGTGATAAATGATAAATTATAATACTATTTACGATTCAACAGGATTTTTTATTTGAATTTTCTGAGATGATAATTCGTCTAGAGTTGAGAAACAGCGGTGACATGAAAGGTATATGGTTTTTATTTAAAAATTCGTTCCAAATGTTCCAGGCGGTACCTCAATGCATATACAGAACTAGTTGTATTGTATTTTTGTTTAACGTCCCACTCAAGAATCTTTCACTCATACCAACGCCAATGAAGGACTTCAAATTTTGGCCTATGCTCGGCACTTACGGCCATAGCAGTGAGGGTTCTTAAACGTGCCGACACCTACTGTGACACGGGACCCCGGTTTTTACTGTCTCATCCGAAGGACAGGAAACCAACCTGCCGCCGGCTGGACTCGCAACTCACGACTTCAAGATCAAGAGTCCAGCACGCTGGCGACTGAGCCAGGCCGGCTCTACAGTACTAGTAAACCACCATGACAAAGAAAACCAGCAGCTACTTAATATTTCTATCATATTCGAAATAAAATCAATCAGAAAACGTGAGAAACATTTAAAATTTTTAATTCGTAAACCATTCACGAAAAAAAATTCAAGTAGAGGAGGGGCCAATTGTCACAGAGACCAGATCCTGCACACAAGTACCTGTGATGCGTGTGAGAATAATGCTACACACAACATAGTATTAGCTTTTAGGAAGTCTGGATGACAATAAAAAGTATGGCCAACATCTTACAAACATGGATCTTTGTAATCCCTTTGAGGATTCTGTCGCGGCCGTTTTATCGTATTGCCCCGCCAGATTCCCTTGTCAAGCCTTCATAGTTTTATTCGGGAAAATCTGGGCTTCGTTGACCGGCTCGCTTGAAGAGAATTTTAAAGAATATATACCTGGATGGCAGTCAATCAGTAGGTCATCTATCGTTTTCTAGAAGTATTTTTCTTTGAATTCAAACATTTTTTTTGTTTAAAATCCCTAATAGAAATTGAAATATCACATGTTTATTCTGACAGACACGTCCTTTTGCCTGAGTTTGGATAAGACATATTTCGATTATTTCTACTCACTTCTTAGCTATGAAAATCTTCACGGGGAAAAAAACGTTTTATTCCTCACTGGATCCTCGATTACTCTAGACAGTGTAAATTTTAATGTCGTTATAATTTATTACCGAAGATCGTCCATATCAAGAAAGGATTATATGGCTTTTACGTCATCGTCAATTCACTGTGCACAATTAATGAATGAAACATACAGAGGATACCATTAGTAAATCAAAATCTTGCTACGAATTTGCTAAAAAAAATAAAATAAAAAAAATAAAAATAAAAAATAAAAAATCACAATTTCGCTATTCGTCTGCTAAATTGTACAACATTCCTAACATTTTGATTTGATTATATATGAAATGTTTATGTATTCAGATTCTATGGAATATTCTAAAATTGTGTTAAACTGTCTTACCTGATGCCGTGCTTTATAGGAAGTGATATTACTTTGATTTGACTTAAAATATACTCTGCCAGATCTGATAATAATTAACGTAATTATACCCGTTCCCATTTGAATATAAAGACATTCATTTGAATTCAACTTCCTGGTATAAAGATGAAAAGATCCAATGAGGCGATCAATAAAGACAATAACAGGCGATGATATTGTGTTAAGTTTTTTATTTACATATCGTGTTAATAAAATGTATTAATCGTCCCGAGGTTCGAGAGACAGTATACAAACATGGACCTCTGAAATTCGCAAATTTTAAACAGTTGGTACACAGGCAAATTTTGTTCACATCAATTTCACATGAATCAATAATTAATATGAAATAGACAAGGATTTCACGACTATACATGGATTACACATGAATATTTTCTTACGTGAAATTATTTGTGTAATTCAGGTGAAGAAAATATCTGTTAAACCTGAAAATATGGAAAAATTAAAGTATATTTCATAAAATGGCAAAAAGAATAATATTAAGCTAACATTGTGATTTACGTATTCAGATATTTTGAAATATATTAAAAATATTATTCACATTGTTATTTAGTCATTTGTCATATATATTTTTTCCCAATTTGACAAAATTGATAAAATTAGAAAAAAAATTTTTTTTTGAAAAACCTTTACTTCATACCATTATTTTCATATGGTTGATAAAATCAAATCATCAAAAGCATATTAATAAATCAGAGATATATTACTAAATAGTAGATGTCAAAAGAGTAGTTAAAAAGTATATAAGACGACATGGAAATAAAGTAAATATCGGGAAAACAAAGTTGTCTGGGAATGCAGAGGTGATATAAGTGATCCATCAAGTAGGACATTAAAGATAATATGAATTATAATATAAATTTTATTCAGCACATTTTTGAATTTATCTATATAAATTAAACAATCTGAACGTTGTACATACTTATTATGTCATTATTCATACGCGTTTGAATAGTAAGTATTCATTAATTTGGTCAGTTGATAAATCGCAAGGTGATTTTTAAATTACTCAGCATCTAAATACGTCGCTATTGAAAATCAATGATCAGTGAAGTCTCAGCGGTTAACACACATGATTGTGCTTCAAAGCATTACTAAAGATTCTATTCTCTTCAATCGTTTGAAAATAGAATACAATTACATTGGACGTCATTATCATTTACACTTTGGTACTTTGACAAGCACAATTGTGACGGTATAATGTATTACTGTGATACGTATTTAGAAACCGATCATAAACTTGAGAGAGAGAGAGAGAGAGAGAGAGAGAGAGAGAGAGAGAGAGAGAGAGAGAGAGAGAGAGAGAGAGTGTGTGTGTGTGTGTGTGTGTGTGTGTGTCTTTTGGTAATATTACAAACGAAGCTCTTTAATTTTACATACGGTTCATGTTGAAATAAATTTAATTCTATATTTCATACTTCATACAAAGGAATGAATGAGTTTGCTTTGTCTCTGTATAAGTAAAATGATTTTCCGACATCAAAGGTATTAATTTAAAAGACGTAGGATGCACAATTATTTTTTTCGTTCGCATATCATAAATCGGTGATGTCGTGACATGTACAAAATGCCCGAAATGCCCGAATGAAATAGTATATCTCGTAATTCCGAGTTAAATTCATTATTGCTTAAATAAAAAGCTCAGAGATTGATAATACAATTCTCTTAAAAATGCGTTTCATAAATAAAGTTTTACTATAATGTCTACGGCTATCACAAGTATTGAAGTACTTTAAAGATCCGCCATTGTAACCACATCGGCACGGACATGTAGCTTAACGGAACTTGTCAATCTATATCTATATGTATTTTGTTATTTATCTTTTTTTTTTAAGTTTGTACACAGCTTGTATTTCTCTTCCTGTCGGTTCAGTTCTGACGAAACCTACTGGTCTACTGCCTACTTTACAGGTAGGGATGATTCAAGTGCTAATCGTTGACACCGAGGCCGTTACCTATCAGTGCAGATTAGAGAACAATTGACGGTGTAATTGTTTTATTGACACAATTATTTTTATCTGTGATCTCAACCGTGAAGAAAATCAAGACTGAAAACAATAACCGGATCAGCAGGTGGGTTCTACTGTGATGTTATGCCGTATTAAAGAATTTATTTTCGTTGAGATTCGAACATTTGTTCCCGGAATATAATGTCGGAGTCGAAGCTTTCTCAACTAACCAGTCAGCAGCTTCTTAGGTCAGACTACCTCTGACTATTTCAGTTTGTATATGTTTATTCGAATTCTAAATTGGACAAGTTTACAAATAGGATAAATTACTAGTATATAGGGGCCTACATATATCTGCCACATTCCCAAATCTGTCATCTGTATTGTTTTCTTGTTATTCGGTATTACCGGAAAAACTTACACTTGTTAATAAAATTTATAAAGTTTAATTTACTCTTCGTTTTAATTTGATATCGTTTTACGGGCACTCGGCCCTCCTACACGTTATAATGAATGTCGTTGTAAAGCGGGTTCACTGTACACGTACATAATTTCTCGGGGATACTCTTAACCTCAATATTTTATCAAATACTAGTTATTAATGAACAAGACCACTGATACTTACTGATAATTATAACGAAACTCGGAAATGGTCAATTAATAATGATAATTTTCATGCACTAAATGAAATGTTGAGTTGCATGTTCCATAGCATTTGTTAAGACGTCTGTACCCATTGCGACGGGGATTTTTCCTGTCATATTTCAAATGGATTTTGCCGTGGACTCACGGCGGGTATGACCGGTCAACAAGGGATGTTTACTCCTCCATGGCACCTTGACCCACCTCTTGGTTTCCAGGGGTCCCTGTTTGTCCAATTTGTACCAGATTTGTATCTGTATCCTGGATAACCTAATGATTTATACTTTGATATCTGAGAGTTCATCTTATAAATTATTTTCAGTTTTGGCAACAGGAAGACAATCTCTTTCAAATAAATTCAAATTGTGTTTAGGTTGAGCCATCTATTTATATTTTTAGGTATTTCTGAGTGTTGTGGATTAATGTTGCTGCGTACTTTGCTATACATATTGTGACGTCACGTACATTCAAAGTAAAACGAAAGGGAGAAAACACCTTCATATCTGGGATGTAACGCTGGAAAACTATTTTATCATACACTTCATGGAGTCCCGCGGGAATCTTAGCTGATTTTTGTGACAGAGTTTGCTAGTTTACTTGCGGAAGGTCCGTGGTCTTTTCCTGACTACATCGTAACCGGGTTCTCTCACCCACCAATAAAAACGGACAGACAGGAAGTTCTTCATGCTTCTTCACGAGGTAAGCAGAGTTGTTCATAACAACGAGCACATACTAATTAGTGATATCATTTATATGTATTACTGAGAGAGAACAATTATTATACAATAATCAGTATACATACAAATCCCCCTTGTCTCAAAGACAATGTGAGTATGTATTGCGTTGCTGATGTAATGCGAAAGGATATTTGACTCAATACGCACTTGGTGTTTGTTTACAAATAAATTGAAATTCAAGATAATTTTTTTTGCGGTTTATAAATTTTATTTTAATTTGAAAACAAAAACAAAATGCAATTACACTACACTAACACAAAATTATAATGTAAATTAAAGTTGCTACTGGAACAGCCAATCATTGTAGTTTACAGCACTTCCATTTATGTACAAAAATCTATGAAAAACATTAAATGCATTTCTATCACACAGCGAATAAATGAGTGATTTAGCGATCTGTTAAATGCAAATTAATTCGGCAAATGACCCTACTTATTTTTTTAGGAAAACAATATAATTATGTTTTAGCACAATATCAGAATGTATATGACTTTTTAAAAGTATTTCCCTACATGTAATTGTTCAAAGATGACTCGAGGACCTATGGAAGCGTATTAGCCTCACCTACCAAGATATTTTTCTTGAGAGTGAAAATATTTGGATCTGGCGGCCGCCACTTAATTGAAGTCTGACTTGAGGTTGAGTCGCTTCATTATCTCGGGCTTTGGGCTGACTTTTAATGTCCATTTTAGTCTAAACTTGAAACTTTAATAACGTAATAATCATCGTGGATATATACCAAACCTTACATATGTTTAGATATCGGATAGGCCTAGCTTATCACACTCTATTACGCCTAGCAGGTGATAATGCTTGAAATCATCACACGCTATGACACGCAGTTAGTGATAATACATAAATAATAATACATGGCAAAATCTGTATCCCATGCCATATCAACCCGAGACTCCAATATCAACCCGAGGACCTGACGGTTGTTATGTCATGCGATACAGATTTTGTCATATTTTGATGTTTTTATCATATCTTTAAAATTCTACTGGCAAATAGACAAATTTAAATATCAACGATAAACATATTTTTTTTAATTTCTATGTTATAATCACGACTTGCGTCCCTCAATGAAAATCAGATTCTCTTCAAATTGAGATTCCCGTTCAAACAATTTTATAATTTTTCATTTTTTAAACGAAACGTTATTGCAAAGAAGTTTATACAGAAAAAAAAAGTGCCAGTGTATCAATTTTTACCATAATTTGTGTTGTTATTCCACTCTCAAGCGGTTGTATAAACAAAGCTGCTGCTAGTTAAACATATAAAACTAACTACAGGGCTGAATAAATCTCATTGGCCGAACCCGCACGACTACACTAATGGATATGTTTGTACATGAGGTTGCAGTAGGCCATGTTTCGACGGCCAAAGTTTGAGATAAAAGTAATTGGAGGGATAGGGGTCCGTTACTGAACATGATAATCACCACTCAATGATTTCTGTTTAAAAAGACAAACTCTAAAGATGACCTGATTACATATAAAAAATATCGGAGAAAATTCACGTACTAAAATTGACAGCAGAGCACATTGCAATTTTGGATATCAAAATAAACAGCCCGATCATTCATAGGTCTACCAAGGTAACGTGACACATCCGGGTTCTGTCAAAAACCAAACTAATGCAGTTTTTTTAAAATAGGGATGCACAGTTAAAACGTGTATTACCATAGCTCTGTCGAAAATTTGACTTGTTCTGTTTGTAAACATCCGCCAATTTTCCTTGGTAGACATATTCTTGCCTGTTGTGCTCATTATGAAAAAGACAGTGATACTGGGATAATATATAAAAGTACATTGACAAGCAAGGGATATATACGGCAACACAGATTTCATAGGTATAATCGGTATATCATGAATAAACATGTATAGAATATTGAATAATGTCTGGATACCGGATATACTTCGATCAAATCCATAGATATTAAGTCAATATCTTCTGAACCAGGGATCGTGATTCCCCTGTGATATAGGTAGCCGTGACTTTGATGTATATTTCATTGGTTTTTTTACAATTGATATCAATTTCATAATGTGTTGTAGTAATTGCTTTCAACATGTCCGCCTGTCCATGCTTTCGTCCTGCTGTGATGGTGAACCTTAGAGTTAAACTGCTGTGTAGTGCAAAACAGTTCCTCCAAGTGATTCGGCAGATATCGTTGTTTTTATTCAATACTTGAACTTTGTGACCTGTTAATTGAACGATTAGAAATGATTTATGATTTTATATCGCTTGATAATTTCTTGCGCTTTTATTGGTTAATGAGAATTAAGTAATTCAATTAACTCGAAATTCCTAGGGAGACATTTTGAGAAGGGTGATATCCAAAACGTTTCACATGCGCAGACAGGAATTCGCGTACTTCTCGTTGTCTTCATGTATGCTTATCCTAATTGCATTAACGTTTGAATTACCATTGAAATGTTTTGATTTGATTTGATTTGATTTGATTTTTTGTTTTACGCCATACTCAAAAATCTTTCAGTCATATGATGGCGTCCAGTTTTTATTAGTGGAGGAGAAACCCCGGTTACCCGGGTAAAGACCACCGACCTTCCGCAGGAAAACTGGCAAACTTCCCCACTTAATTCGAAATGGCCCAGGCGGTTTTCGAACCAGAGGTGAGAGGCCTTGTGATTTAAAGCGCAATGCTCTAACCACTCGGCCACGGAGCCCCCCATTGAAATGAACATGACCCCAATATACATGATATTGACATAAATGATGTCAGGTTTCTGATTATTAGTTTTAGGACAAAATATTACTACACTGCAATTAATCGGTATCAGATGATAAAAAAATATTCAGACAGGATGGTAGTGAAGTTGTCAGCCTTGAAAATCAATGTCAACTTCGGCGTTGCCTTCGTTAACATTGATTTTTTTTCGGGATGGCAATGTCCCCTTACATCCTCTCAGGGATGTTTTATCTATATAACGTTAGGGATTCAAAATAATCTATATCGCTTGTCAATTGCAGATTTTCATATCAAAATTCAGATACGAAACCAAGTTCATTTTGTTATGTTAATTCATATATCAGCATCGACGGAGCTTTTTTCATTTAATAACATCAGGGCCAGAGATCATAAACAAGGACAATTCTGTAAGTTAAGAATTTACTCATCTGAGAAAAAAGTGAAAACTCGCGGACAGTAAAGCGACTTAAGAATTTTCTCAGCTAAGGTAAGATTGTCAAGGGGCAATGTATATCTCGTCCAGGACATATGTCCCAATTTATGTCACGATTCACTTAACTTCGATGTTTGAACATTATTCTTACCATAATCTATGATTAATTATTTAATGACAAAGCAACAGGAATAAAACGCGTTAAAAATCAAGTAGGCAGCACGTTTTGTGGCATAAAAAGGGGACTAAATATATATTTTTTAAAAAACATTAAAAACGTCTTGTAAAATGCCAATACACGACCGAAGTCAGTAATTTATACATATAATATGTATTATGTATATAGTAAACGATATTTAAGTTACAAGTAAATTAGTATAAGTTCATAAGATAAGATAAATGACTCGGAACATACACTGGGACATATGTACCGGACTAAATTTAAACCGTCCCTATTGTTAATGTAAACAAACGTCGTATGGTCAAAACAAGCCAACAGAGAAAGAAGTGTTGGTCTCCTAAACCTATTTAGCTAAAATACCACGTTGTTTTCGAAAGCCAAAGGACTAACCATGTCCCGAAATACTCTAGGGCGACAATGACAATGGCATTTGCGTTTATTTATCCCGAGGCGAACATAAAGGACAGTCATTTTCGCTGTTAAGAATTAGAGAAAGAAATTTGTCTAAGAATTTCTTTATGGTCCACAAATTTACCTAAGTTGAGAAACTTCTTAAGATTTTAGTAAAATCTTCAAGTTGAGTAAAAACTTTGTCCGAGAATAGTTTTATGGCCCTGGGCCCTGATAAAACTTTCTTAAATCAAATCAGGTCGCACAATATTATTGACTTTTAATTTTCTGCCAAGTCTATTCTTTTGCTGTTTTACGGTTTGATCACAGTAAACAATTATAAATTTTGTGATCACACACACACACACACACACACACACACACACACACACACACACACACACACAATTACTTTTCAATAAAATGAATGCTAAAAAATTACCCAACCTGTTAATCCAGGTCTAGAACTGTCTATTTTGATAGTTGCGTTTCCACTTCCACTTTTGTGTTGATTTACATTTTGTCCTCTCACTTCCACAACGTATTCTTCATCATCTTCTAATATAACATCATTGAAACAGCAAACATTACGTTCGAACACGTCGTGCCAGGTTAGTATAACTCTATCATCATGCCGAAGGCGGCACTGGTAGTTCACTATACCCGATATGTCATCAAAATCATCCCAGACAAACATAACTGTGGATGCATTGCTTTGTATGTTGTATCGTCTGTCGTTGTACTGCATGTTTAAATTTTGTGGTAAAATCAGAATGTCTGTGTCAGGCGGTACAGGTGGTAGGTAAGATACTACAAGTGGACCCACACTGACACTCTCTATCAAGTAATATAGAGTTTATATACATCTTATTGTAGTATACAACTCGTCGCCATGTTGGACATTAAGAGATGGCGACATATATGTACCATCATCTGGTATGTTTGTCCAGCATCGAATGTTTTCCGCTCCTTTGACAGACCCTGTAATATTAAGACAAGGTAGCTTGGTAGTTATTTTCAAAAACAATACAGACTACAATTTGATTTGCAGTGCACACATTATATTAAATACTTATAATAATTTTTTTAACATATGAAGCAGACAAATTGATTGGTATGATTGTTACAGGTCAGTTCTAAACTCTTGTTAAATGCGCTCAGTTTATATCTATTGAAATCTTACAAAATGGACGATAAATGGAGCAGCTTCTCTATGCATCAACGGGAATTAGTTTATTTTGTTGACAATGTTAATGCTTTGCTATTGTGATTACCTGGGTATGAGATTTATACTTAAATCAACAAGACTTTATTATCTAATAGAGACAAAACATTGTTATTCCTCTAATTTGGATGTTCAATTATCTACTTACCAATTTTGACTTGACACTGTCTCACCGTACTTTCTTTGTCATGAACTATCCAGTGATATTCCAGAGACACTAATGTTTCATTCGTAGTTGAATCATATCTCAGAGTTACCATTACGTCACGTATCTCAGGTGGAGTGTGATCAATTACAATGGAATCGGGCTTAAGGGTGTATGTCAGACCAGCATTATTCTCTGCCAATATTGAAACGTACAACGGCGATCCATGGGACACGTCTGTTTCAATTATTGAGTGATGAAGAAGACTGGAAAGTGTTAATTGCTTCAACTGGAGTCCATCGTTGTGTGTCCCATAGCCAAGCATAATGTTTCTTATGTCACTCTCAAGGTCCACAAATCTCATACAGACCGCTACCTCTGTCGGTGATATCTGGGTTATCATAACCATTTGATCACTTTCGTCACTTGTTGAATGTTTATAACATTTGCTTACTTCTAAAGAACCATTGGTATTTACTGGAAAGTCATGAAATGTTAGCGAAACAACAATTTGTCTGTCAAATGACGATAGATACAGATATCTTGAATTGATTCCATTGTCGTCCCCGATTGTCGTCGGAAGGATCGTCACAAAATCCTCAATATGAAGTGCGACACGCGATTCAAGATTAGCATTTTGAAGATTAATATCAAACCGATAAAAAGTGTTTGGAACGAATGTTATATTATATTTCAATGTCGTTATATTTTCATTTGGAATATGAAAAGAAGTATTATAAATTGTCGTGAAACCTTCGCATGTATATCCGGTTGGAGGTGTTCTGTCGATCAGCAAAGATGGAGAAGAACTAACGAAGCTTTCATATCTGGCTGCGTCAACGGCCTTGACTAAAGCACAATACTTCTTACCATGTATGAGGTGGATTCCAGTTATGTTTATGTTACTTCTTAAACCGACATTTCGGTAAACTGGTTCATTGTCATGTGTGTTGTTTATTTGGTCACAGAGAACTACAGCAACTTGATAATCTTTTATAAATGAATGCTGATCATCAAATCCATGCCAGGAGACACCATATGAAGTAGCGTCTGATTGTGAATGTATACTTGTATGACGTTGTGTGTTGTATACAACGCCTGCTGTTGGTCTTTCGTTGTCTATCAATATACCATCTGAGAACAAACGCGTCGAAAGTCCGACTTTATTAACTGCCGTAACTGTGATGTAATACTTGACTCCCGGAGATAAAGACAGGTCATTCCATGTCATCAATGTGTTAGTTCCGACATCAATGATTCCTACAACATCATCACCTGAAACAGAAACAACTAATACATCATATATTAAATTCCCAACATTGAATGACGTAACCAGTACATGATATGAAAATAGATTATCTAACGGGATTTCGTTCATTTCATTTTCGAATAATAACTTTTATCCACAAAACAGTAACGGTCTCATTTTGTGACCAGAAGACAGTAAGAATAATGTTTGAATGTAATCTTGTGCCATACCTTCTATTACTGTGCCCACAGAAACAAAGTAGTGTGATACACCGCTCTGTTGATCTGAAAATGTTTTGTTCCAGCATCCTGTCAGTGTGTTGGTTAAATTTGAAAATTCTCTATCAGCTTTACATGAACTTTCAGAAGTATCAATTATAGTTTGACCTCGTCGTATGACAGGAGGCGTTAAATCTATCAAAATAGGATCCGAAGTCTGAATGGAAAATTCTGTATGAGATAGCCATATCCGGAGATAAACCGTGTATTGCTCGTTGTGAAGAAATGACTTTTTGTCCGGTAAACAAAACTTGAAATTTGTTTGAGTACCAACATCATGCCACACCTTTTCCGATCTCGAATCGAAAATCCCGTTACCAGGGTCCATGTCTTTAATACCAATTGTCCATTCATATCTTGAAGGGAGACTGGACAGGGTAAACCATGATGCTTCAATACAAGCTGATGATAGCGATATAAAACTGTTTCCTATTCGGTATGCACTTGGTATGTTAATATTTAAACCAGTAATTTTTCCATCATCACGTGAGCAAGTATAATTTACGTGAGTGTCAACACATTTCTGTCCAACAATCGCACATGTACAATCCTTTGTACAGTAATCAACACCACACGAATGCCGTTCCAAAAGAAGAATGCCATATCCCCGAGTAACAACCTCTGGAACAGCCAAAACGGTAACCTTAGCGATAGTGCTCTTCATGTGAACATGATTCTCGGACCAGATTGATAATACCACTTTCTGTTGTGCCGATATAGTGTGATTGATATGAAAAAACATGTCTTTCTTCTGTTGTGTTTTCAGATGCATCGACACGTATTTACACCATCCGAGAGTTCCATTCCACTGTATGTTTGCCCAATGGTAATATAGTAAGCTTTTATACCCGATTCCGCGTCGCTAAATCCATACCAAGTAAGTGTGACTTGTGATGATTTCTGTTCAGTATTATTCCAGGACATTTCCGGTTTAAAGCCACCAATGATTGGTGGGGTCGAGTCCAGTAGCAATCCCTGTCTGACTGATGAAGAACACAGCCCAGCCGAATTACAAGCCGTTATTGTTGCAGAATATTTATCGCCACCTCTCAAATGATCTTTCATTATAAATGTCGTGTAATTTGAATTCCTTACATCGATACTCTCGACTGCTGTGTGACCTCCTCTATGTGTTGTGATCCATAGTGTTTGTTCAGTAATAGGGCTCTCGTTATCAACAAAAGACCAAGAAAAGGAAATATAAGATGGGTCCCACTGTGAGAATACAACCGTCAAACTTCCATTAACGATTTGATGGAAGTTTATATCATGTATCAAAATAGGCGGAGTTATGTCAACCACAAAACTGTCTGACATTCGGTCCACGTACAGACCAACGCGGTTATATGCTCTGATAGTCACAAGAAGCGGACAGCCAATCGGCATATTTAGGCGTTTAGGTATGACAGATGATGCTAGCAGAACGTTTGAGAATCCCATCAAATCACAGCTGCCTTGAGTCGAACTGACACAAACCTCAAAGTGATCAATTTCAGATTCTGGGTCTTCAAATCCTGCCCACTCTATATGAAGATGTGTTCTAAAATATATAATAAAATGTTTTCGGGTAAATAAAATTTTATCAAGTTTTGGAGCACCAAAACGAGTTTACTGTTTTAAGCAAGTATTTAGAATCCATAGTGGTTGTATTGCATACTGTAAATTGACAAAACTACACATGTTGCTATCCGTGTAATCAGACTGCAGGCAATCGTTGTAGTGGATGGATTCAAAGAGAGCGTAGTGCAGTTTTGTATTTATAACACGCCCCTTATTTACATATGTACACAAATTAAAAATTCTTTCCGTTTTTAATTTTAATATTTGGATGACACGTATGCGATTTAGAAAAGTAGCTCAGGCGAAGTTTCCGTATCTAACTGCAGTGCAATACGACGTCACGTATTGCACGGGCGTACGGAACTTGTATTGTTACTATATGATTACACATGCATAAAATAAAAGTTAATATTTCATATTAAAATTATAATCTAAGGATATCACCAAGATAAAGAATTTTCATACGTAGAATATTTAAAATGTTTTCAGTATATTCGGAAACAAAGTTTGATATGTTACAATACATGTTGTTGTTCTATTATACTACATAGCATTGTAAAATGAAATACACATGTATATTCCCTCCTATTTGTATCATTCCATGTAAAGCAATATACATTAGCCGTGTAACGTACGATAAACAATGTAAAGAAATGCATACACCCCTTTACCTGTGAGGAATGTATAAACAATGTAAAGGAATGCATACACCCTTTACCTGTGAGGAATGTATAAACAATGTAAAGGAAAGCATACACCCTTCACCTGTGAGGAATGTATAAACAATGTAAAGGAATGCATACACTCTTTACCTGTGAGGAATGTATAAACAATGTAAAGGAATGCATACAACCCCCTTTACCTGTGAGGAATGTATAAACAATGTAAAGGAATGCATACACCCTTCACCTGTGAGGAATGTATAAACAATGTAAAGGAATGCATACACCCTTTACCTGTGAGGAATGTATAAACAATGTAAAGGAATGCATACACCCCTTTACCTGTGAGGAATGTATAAACAATGTAAAGGAATGCATACACCCTTTACCTGTGAGGAATGTATAAACAATGTAAAGGAATGCATACACCCCTTTACCTGTGAGGAATGTATAAACAATGTAAAGGAATGCATACACCCTTTACCTGTGAGGAATGTATAAACAATGTAAAGGAATGCATACACCCTTTACCTGTGAGGAATGTATAAAGAATGTAAAGGAATGCATACACCCTTTACCTGTGTGGAATGTATTTTGAATGAACAGCGCCACCAACAAAGACAAGACCTGGTAAAGGAGGCGAATTGTCCACAACTATCCCGTTTGACGTCACTTGTCTGCATAATGACGCTCCGTTACATGCTTCAACGACCACGTAATATTTTGTCCCCGGAATAAAGTCTGAATACCAAACCCAGGCTGAAAAACAATGAAATAGAAAACCGTTCCGTTTATATTTTACACAAAAAAGTTATTTTTTCCCAAAGTTTTAGCAGTTGATTGTCATAAGTGTAGTATAGACTGCTTTATATATGAGTGTTTATATAATATTTGTAAACATGATCCTATTGAAGCTAATATTGCTAACGGGATCAAATATTGAAATGGGTGTAGCATATTTAAAAGACGTACATGTTTGTAAACCGACATAGATCATGGCTCTCTCGTTAGATGCCCCAGGGTCTGTACCAAGACCAACTTTGTAATGTGATATTCCGCTATGAGGATCGATAAATCCTGACCAAGACGCCTTGATTGATGTCGTGTTTGTCTGAAAATCGACGTCATACTGAAAAGAAACAAAATTATTAAATTTTACATCGCTCGCAATTTACAAAGGTAAAATATACTACACGCTTAATGTAACTAACATCAGAAAACGTAAAAGCTAAAACACTAATAGACAACTAAATTTCTAATATAAAATGACATTAAAATGAATATATTTCCGTATTTATCTACCTTAACCACTCATTTTGATGTAGATTTAGAGTACCAAGTGACTTGTAAATCCTAGAGAGTTTGGTACATATGCAAAGTTACGTCGACAGATGATGTTTATGTACATACATATTTTTACCTTATACATAGACTCAATATTATCCGATATGATTAATGTACTGCTATTTCATAAGTCTTTACATATACCTTACACATTTTACAAGGTAAATTACAGGTGAAAATCAAAGCTTACTTTTACTTTATTTCGATAGCTGATTTTGACTCCCCTAGATTATGTTTGATCATCTCTCAAACAGCACATTTAATGACAAGTCCTGCTTCTCAATTAACCTTACACTTGAGGACAAGTAGCACACACAGTTGGTAGAGAGTGCTGAATCTTCGGCACGAGGGTCCCTGATTCGACCTCCGGTAGAGCAAGATTTTGATATTTATTTTTTCATCTATTATCAGTACTGACTCATCCCTTTATCGTAAATGGAAGTTAAAATGATGATGTTTGTTCGATTCCTTCGGCGGGTTCAAGTGTGATGACAATATAAATGAATTTGAAAGGACGAAGGTCAAAACACACACTCTGCACAACTATCCATGCCTCACATGCCCCACAAGGGGAGAGGCAAGGGCATCAGTAGTCACGCCGCTTGTTTCATTAAGTCCAATTATCATTATCATTATCTAGGATAGTTGATCACTTTATTTCTATATGAATAAATTACGATACAAGGATAAAACTTACCGGCACTAATTCCGATGTCATCCCATCTATAACTCTTCCTAGAGATGGTGGGGAACTATCGATGGTGAAAGATGTCGATGTCACAATAGTTGACAAACCCGCTCGATTTTGTACCTTAATAATAGTACACAAATTATTACATGTACTGAAATCATTCAAAAAGTAACTTATAGTTTTCGTTTATCTGTGTTGGTATAAAAATCAGATCGAAAACTCTTAATATCAATAACGTGTTTGAATATATACCTTAGAGAGGCATAGTAAGCGTGTCCATCTTGAAAGTATCTTTCCCTTAATTTCTGCGAAATCTTTCTCATACAAGTAATATCCAACTACGTCATCTAAGTACGGGTGGGTTCCAATGCCTAATTCCACCTTCTGTATGCCACTCTCAGGATCACTAAAACCCATCCAGTGAATGACAAGCGTGTTGTTACTAAAAATATATCTGCTTCTGTGAATATCGCCGACTCGGATCATTCCAGGGGTAGGTGGGGTGTTATCCAGTATCACAGCATGAGAGGTAGACGTCGCCTTCAGACCAACATTGTCTGTCGCTATATAAAATATAAAATTTGGTGCACATGAAAATCTAAAAATGTTCTTTTTACTTTATTTACAAGATATTTAAAGATTCCAAATAAAAATGTTCTTTGTACTTTATTCATAAGATATTTAAAGATTTCAACATAACAGCGACTTTTGAACACTCACTGTATAAAAGTTATTCTAAAAACTGTGATCTGATACTTTAATTCTGACATATATGTCGAAAATACAGAAAATACCTGTAATTTTTGCATAGTATTGTTGACCAGTTTGTAGACTTAAATTTCTTGCGATCACTGAGGTAGAGTGCCCAACTTGTGAGAACATCACTATGTCTTCACCAAATGGATATGTCCCTGGAATTGATATAAACATAATTGAAGTAATTTTATAAAGTAACATACCTGCATTAGTTTACTATGCATCACATGAATACATAGATTATGCCAATATCATAGTGTCAAAGGTCTAGACAATCCTATACGAAATGTATTTCACCTATATACAACTGAACAAATTATTAATATTTTTAACTTTTTAATACCTGATTGACACTTACCAATTGCATACTGATAATTCAATTCTGAGGTGTAACCAACCACGTCACCCATGTCGGTATCCTTAAATCCATTCCAAGAAATATATAACTCGGATCCATCATCTGTATACCCGGCCTCATTGGATTTAATTGTGACATAACCTTTTACTGGAGGCGTATCATCTACCATTACACCGTCACTGCACCAAAAGTCGACAACAGTAGAATTATTTTCTATATTATCAATTCTGTTAGAAGTTTCGTAAATATAGGCACATACGTAGTATATTTTTTCTTCTTTCAAATATTCTGAACCAAAATTAGCGAAACTGGTTTCCGTGACAAGGGAGGTAATGCAATGTTTATCACGGGAACAATCGTGCTCTGGTATTCGTCTTTCTGTCATCAAGGACCATGTTATTGCTTCAGTTTGTCCAAGCAAAATGCCTCCTAGAGAAATTGTACTTCTTGCAAAATCAACTTCATTTTCATCAAGGATCCGACGTTTGCTACCTATCAGTTTACTACGCACAGCAGGTAAAAGCTTTCGTATCTCAGAATTTTTCATGTTGACGTCATAAAGTATATTTCCTGACTGTAGGTTTGGGTCGACAGTAATGTCAATTTGAACGCACAGCTCTTTGGAAGTCCCGGATGCACAAAATCCCTCAACGCATGCGTATAGTAGCCGATGAGGATAAACCGGAAGCGCAAGACATGTGTCTACCTGCAGAAATATACACATAAGCATATTCAAAATTATCTGGATCACTTAAATTCAAGAAACTACACGCGAATAACATGGTCTATTTATGAATTAAATCGTATGTGTGTAAAATCAAATTACAATTATATGAACAAGAATAAAACAAAATTAGGTTTGAAAAAATATAAATCTCTTACCAATGTAGATGAAGTGATCGATTTTGTTGAAATGGGGTCAAGACGACGACCTCCAAATTTGTCGTGGAAAATGCCATATTTGTAAACCACAATTTTGTTTTCGAGATGTGAACATTCAAATGGATCCCATGAGATTTTGAAATTGTAACACTTTTCCTGAACCTCATACAAACTGGCTGTAATAAAGCCTCCTGTCGGTTTTTGTTTGTTAACGAAAACTCCGTTTGAAAAGACCTTTTGTAAACATAAACTTCCGAAGCATGCTTGAACAGAAACACAATAAAACTTCTCGTCTAAGTTACTTAAAACTATGGTGTAGTTGTGTGAGTGTGTGATAAACGGTTTACCAATGGGGCATGTTTTATTAATTTCGCATTCAGTGTAAATAGCAATTTTAAAATAAGAAACATATTGTGCAAATTTGGTGTCCAGAGTCCAATATACCGACAGTAATTTTTTTGATGTTTGGAAGTCGATATCGTCGGATCCTTCAAATACTTTAATGCTTTCAATATATTCCATCTCACCGTAGTTTTTAATTGTCAATTTTGGCGAATTATCTGTTGACAGGAACGAATTATTCTTTTTCTCATTGTTTTCCTCTGACAAATGATATGCGTTTAATATAGCAATGGTTGGAATTGCAGGAAAAACATCAAATGAGTAAAATTGTCCTGCATGAAGCGTATTATGTAGGTAAATATCTACTATCTCGGAATTATTAATAGATTTATTCAAATACACATGTTCTACTTCTGTTTTTCCAGAACCATCAAACACTTTTATTGAATTCAATAAGTTTTCAGTGTCCAAAATCACAAACCCATCTGAGGAAAGAGACGTGTTCCCTCCACTGCATTTAGCAATAACGGTAACAAAATAATGAATGTCGGATTGTAAGGACGTAACCTTTTGACAGAAGAGTTCAGACAACGAATTCTTTGCACTCAAAGTTTGAAAGGGAAACAAATCATCAAGTCCTGGTTTTGTACCTAAACCAATCATAAAAGATATATTTTCGTGGTGATGGAAGCCTCCAAATCTTGCACAAAATTTATTTTTGGTAAAACTAACATCCACATCCTCACTTAGGTCGGTTCTGTTGTTACTAGGATCAATATCAAAGACAAAACCGTGTCCAGGTGGATATTTTGAAGGTATTTTGAAGTCAATACTTTTCGTAGTACAGAAGTGGTTGGCATAATTATAAGCATGTATATTAAAGTGAAACATTAAACCAGACTCCGTGTCCAGATAATGTAAATCATGAACAGGAAACGTGACACATCTTGTCTTTTCTAGAGGGCACCTTTCTGAGTTATCAATGTTCCACTCGTAAAAAGATGTTTTGCCTCCGTTTCCATTTTCTACAAGGACATGAAATAGTATTAAATAATATTATGATTTTAACAAAAGCAAATTTTCATTTCAGGAATTATTTTGCCTTGAATTATTGAATGTAGATAATTTATTGTGACAAGTTGGACAATTTAATTTCTAATTTTAATTTTACAAAAATCGTGTTTCTGTTAAAATCGTTTTCTATATGTTTTCAGTATCAAATCTATATTCCTTATATTAATTTCAGTTAACATACCTATCTGGAACAGTAAAGATCCTATTTCGTCATCCTGTTCGTCGTCAGAAAATGAATCATTTGACCATTGTAAAATAACTATTCCGTCACGAATAATGACCGGAAGTTTGTCCGGACATTTGGGTGGTGTTTCGTCGATTAGGATCGGTCCAAATGTAGCAGTGGTGGAGAGGCTTGCTTTGTTTTGAACTTCAATGAATACGTAAAATAAAGAACCATCGCCTAATCCGGTGTGGTATTTAACAAAGTTGTTTCTATTCTGCGATTTCTCATATCCAATGATATCCGGATTTCCAACACTCTCCACTGAACTACCAAAACCAACTTTCACGTTTTCAATCTGGCTTTCTGAATCTTTTGTGCTCCAGTTTATATTGACTTTATCTGCCGGAATATAAAAGAGAGAAAATTCATGGAACGGAATTTTCTGGCAACGAAAAACCGAAACTTCATGACTTCTATTTTGATTGGTCATTACTTCTGGTAAAAAATTCATCAGTTTGCTGTTTGACCGATTAAGACATCTCTGAACACATTCTGGAATTTCTGGAAGTTGTACTTTTCTGCCATTCTTGTAAATCATCCATGTTTTATTATCATAACACGCGATTGACTCTCTAATCTCGGCGCTGTCTACAGACACGTTTATAATCATGGGAGGAGTATTGTCATACATAATTCCGTCTGAGCACACCGGAAATGCCGCTTCCATGGCATTGTTGTAAGCAATGACAGTGACGTATTGTTTCATTCCCTTTCTCAGAGGAATTCTCAAGTAAGTATCAGTGGTGTTACTCTCAAAGAAAATATCTTTCGATGAGTTTACATAGCCTCCATTTTTAGAGAAACATGAAGAACCTACCACAACTTGATAATCTTTTATTCCACTTTCATGATCAATAAACCCCTTCCAGTGTACCTCTATTTTATTTTCGCTGGTGTAGTCAATATCAGGACCATCCCCTGGACCCTCCATTACAACTCCAGTTTCCGGTGGAGAATTATCCAATAGAATGTCGATGTGTTCTATGACTGAGAGTAATGCATTATTTGTTACCTTAAGTGATATCGTATATCTTCTGTTGTGGTTTCCCTGGTGGGTATCGTTTATAACAAGTGAATGCATTTGCAGATAGTGACGATATATCTCACACACTCCAACTGATGGACAGTAACAATGTGTATTTGGGGAACATGTTTCCTGTAAAAATGTAAACATAAATAGATATATCCATTTAAGAACACCATTACTATCATAATTATGAAGGAATGTAGTTATTTTTTATATCTACCAATATTGACGGAAAATGACAACTTGATGCATATTCATGAAAGATAATTATATTGAAACCTTATTTTACAACAAACCTAAATTTCTTTCAGTAACATTAAGATTTTAATACTCACATTTCCAGGTAGCGGTTTTACTCCTATGGATCCCACACCAATTACTGAGCTGTCGTCTGCAATTTGTAGTAACCACATAATGTCGTGTAATCCACTATGTCTATCAAATGCGTCAAAAGACAGCACCATTTTAGACAGGTCGGTACTGTTATGAACGAAGAGTTGACGAATTCCATCTTTTTCTATTCCGATATCGTTTACATCTGGAACAGAAGAATCCAGGAATACTGTAATATTCTCCGTTAAAGTATGGCCCATAATGTCAAACACTTCAAGGTTGAACAGGAAAGCATCGCCGTCTGATTTACTTGAGACAAGACAGATCGACTGAGATGTGATGTTTTCAAGATTTTGGCGTGAAATTACAGTTTTTCCATTTCTGTATAAGCTGTACGTGAAGTCCGTTACACCTTCGACATTAGTGGTTCCAGTGACCGGAAGTGTTCCACTCTCTTGCTCATACAATCCTGTATACAGTTCGTCATGCTTGATTGGTTTCAAAAGATTCACAGATTTGTATTTTGAGTTATGATATCTTCCGACCCATGATACACATATATCGTTTAAATGTGATTGCCACTTGTATTTTGTTTTATTGTTTGCAGATACAACAAAAATCGCAGAATACGAATCGATCTCAATTTCGGAGGAGTTATCGTAAAGCACAAATCTTCTAGCATGGCGTACATTATCAGCAACATCTTTTACCTCTAATCTTATTTCATAAAGTGCTGGACTCTGCTCTGGTAACTTCAAAGTTACATATCCTTTTACAGTTTGTTTTTTCACTGCAGCTTTCGGACAACGATTTAAATGAGGCAGCTCATCATCTTTCATTTCGTAAACTGTAACTATGTATGATTCAATTTTGGATGCCTGTACACTACTTCCTCCACTTGGAATGGGATCTATCCATTGACTTACATTTACTGTTATCGTACGGTTTGTTGTTGTTCTACTGCTTAGTTGTAGAGGATCGTCATGGCACGTCCCAGCCTCCTTACAACACACAGGTTTTTCGTCGTCGAAATAGTAACATAAGGTTCTTGACGTTATCGTTTTATCAAAAGACACAGTTGTTTCCTGATGGGTTTGAACATTACGGGATTTGAAGTTCCCTCCACCCTTAGCTTCATACCTCAGACAAAGTCTGAAAATACATACAAGACATGCAATATTGCAAAATTAATCTTCTGTGTAACTTGAATTGTTTATAAATACATCCGATTTAAATGGGAAATAACTAAATCTTTTCTTCAATGAACTTTTGCTGAAATATATATATAGACCTGTCAAAATATGAATGGATAGTCTCAAATCTTCGCTTTATGACCTAACATTTCTCCATATTTACTATCTAACGTAGAGAAAATCACCCATGTTAAACCTTTAAATGTATTCTTAAAAATTAACAATAGATAATTTAACTATGTATAAATTTGATATACGCAGTTCAATGTTCTGCCTAAATAATTAAAGAAATTATTTAGTAATAAAAAAACTGTTTCTGGGGTCTTGTCAAAGTCCTTAGCATGCTGAAAATGTGTTGCTGAAAATGTGTAAATCACTAGCTACCATGTTTATATTGGATACCTAAACTTCATAAAACCCCATATAAGCAAAGGTACATAGCAGGATCCAGCAAATGTTCTACCAAACCGTTATCTTTGCTCCTTACCAAGATATTGACAGCCGTTAAGGAGAAACTTCAACAATACTGTACAGTTGCTTATTCCAGAAGCGGTGTAAATCAGATGTGGATACTTAAAAATTCTAAACAGCTTTTTAGAAAATTTGAAGGCACACAATTTTTCTCAAATTCACAGTATCAAAACTTATGATTTCTCTACTCTTTACACTACTATTCCACATGAAAAATTAAAAGAAAGACTTTTCACCATCATGACAACTGCTTTTTCACTAAAGGTGGTACCCGAAAATTTAAATATCTAGTGATTGGATATCAGGATACTTATTTCGTCAAACACCACTCTGATTCTATACATAAATATAATGAAGTTGATATTAAAAACATGCTGGAATTTCTAATAGACAATATATTTGTAATGTTCGGAGACGTGGTCTTTCAACAAACTGTCGGCATTCCTATGGGAACCAATTGTGCTCCTTTATTGGCCGACCTGTTCCTTTATTCATACGAAGCAGACTTCATTCAGAAACTGCTGAATCAAAAGAAGAAAAAGTTAGCGGTGTCCTTTAATTTGACATTTAGATATATCGACGATGTTTTGTCAATTAATAATGACAATTTTCATACATATGTCAATGCAATATATCCCAGCGAACTAGAAATTTAAAGATACAACAGAATCAAGCACACACGCTTCATACTTAGACATTTTACTTAATATAAACACAGACGGGAAATTAGCAACGAAGCTATACGATAAACGCGACGATTTCGGCTTTCCCATCGTCAATTTTCCACATTTAAGTAGTAATATCCCTCAGTCACCCGCATATGGAGTTTATATTTCACAAATGACCCGATATGCCAGGGCGTGCACAACATATGAAGATTTCATATACAGAGGTAAACTACTCACTGACAAATTATTGACACAGGGATATCGAAAACCGCGTTTAATGTCAACGTTCCGCAAGTTTTACGGTCGGTATAATAGTCTTGTTTGCGACTACTCTGTTTCACTAAGTGAAATGTTGAGTTGCCTTTTCGTTGGCGGTTGTTGAGACGTCTGTATCAATTGTGACGAGGATACACTCCTCACGTGTTTTACTGGACTTGACTGTGGACTCACGGCGGGTGTGACCGGTCGACAGGGGATGCTTACTCCTCCATGGCACCTGATCCCACCTCTTGGTTTCCAGAGGTCCGTGTTTGTCCATTTTTACCGGATTTGTATCTATGTCCTGGACATTCTATTGATTAATGCTTTGGTATCTGAGATTATTATATTTATGTCTGTATGATTAAATGTTTATAGATTTAAAAATCCCTCTTTAATTATAAGCTTTCTATCATATCGATACAAACTAGAATTGTTGTTCTTTTGAAAAGTGTCACTCCTGTGACTTCAAACGCTATCGTGGTAATTAGACCGATTACAGAGATTTCACTGACCTTCCACAAATTTATGCCAGAAGGACTAAATTCTAAATTAGGACCGTAACCCTCAATTCAGACCGCAATGTCAATATTTCTTACAACGACCCTGGTTAAAGTAAAAATAATAGTATTTCAAGTTCTTTTTTTATTTAAAGCAAGACCGACCAGATATGTGCCAACGGAATAGCGATTTGGATGAATTAGAAATGTTGAGTAAAATGTGTATTGCTGTAAACAAATCGGTAGAGTTTCTTAATATAATTTAATTATAAGCGACATAAGTACAGATGACTTTTACCTTTGTCCATTGATCAAGAATCCATCTTCTGGTGTGTTACTGATATTGACGTACCCTTGGAAAAGTTGGACAGGGTTTATACTGGAGGAATCCTGCTTCAAAGATTTACTAGTAGAAAATAGTTCGTTTCCTAAATAAAAAATGTCGGATATAGCATATAATATATTTTACCAAAATTCAGAGTTTACATTCTTCCTCAAACGCTCATGTTTACACCATAATCCAGGTATTTCGTGTTCCTTTTGGCAAGGGCCCGGCATGATGAGTGAAAATATTGGGTTTTGTCCCTAGACAATTTAGACATGCACGGTACTGAACCATAACACAGGTCAAACGTTTAGCACTTCATCTACGTCATCATACAAGTGATTGACAATCACGGACAATAATCTAAATACTTTCATAACAGAAGATACATAATGTGACGGAGTCTATTCACAGGAGCCTCAAGGGTTTTTTTATATACGTAGCTAGAATATGTCAAAATCACATTAAATTAGTTTTTCAGTTTTTCTTTTAAATCAGATGAATGATGTTCTTTTACAGCATAATGTATATAAAATAAATTCTTTTAAATCCTTTTAAAGACTTGTCATAGTTAATGAAAAATAAGAATATTGAAATAAACAAAGTAATTATTATCCGACAGATAGTTTGTGGCATCATGAAATGTGAAAAAGAAATATACTCACCTGATTTGTCTATCTTCAATAAATCTATATTTACATCTGTTATTCCGAAGTGGTACGCACCTACAAACGGAGGTTTTATGGATGAAAGATTTATAGCGAAATCTGTACTCATATTAGAGATCACGTGATTGATTTGGATGTTACCGTAGAAATCCTGTTGATTTTTACATGCCGTAGACCCAATGGCAACCGACTGCTTCATGTCAGTACTTGCTGCAACCACGGTCATGGTGCATGTCAATATATCAGGTGTATGTATTGCTGAAATAATAACAAATGTCTAATTGTACTTAGTTGTGAAAATTGTGTTATTAAAGCAGTGAAGTGTAGGGTAAAATATATGCTAGGTAGAATAAGCAATATGACAGAAAATTAAGTGACCACTCCAGTTTTAATTGTTAAACAATGAAAAAGATTAAAAATGTAGAGAAGGTGAGTTATATCAAGTATGTTCTTACGTTGACACTTAGCAGTGTTAGGTTCCGTTGAGTGTACAAAGTTAGCTTCACATTGGCAGTCACTGGCCAAGTTTTCCACAGAACAATGACCGGGCCAACACCACCTGTTTAACCATGAACATTGATCTGAAATACAAATGTAAATGTGAATACTTATAGATTATAGGTTATAGACAGGTTATAAATTGTTGATACGACTAGAAAGACATATAATGAATGATTCCTGCCCTCGGATAATTGCATCATCATCATCATCATCATCATCATCATCATCGTCATCATCTAAACATTCCGTTACCAGCAATTATCAACCTGCGAAAATCTATATTTACCGAGCATATGAGTTCTAAATTCTGCGAACCTGTTTGGACTATATAAGGAATATACATTATACATTAGGGAAAAATTATTTACTCGTCTGATAATATTTACTTTTCATCCAGACGAGTCTTCGAAGGTAAAAGAAAAACCTGAATGTCTAGTTATTTAGAAAAATTCTACTCAGCACGAATTGTGAACAGGGTACCTAGTCAGCTTCCTAAATAGCTCGGGAGGCGCAAAAGTACTTCTCCTTCTCCTCAACCGTTGATTCTAAAGAGATTTTCAGATTAAGGAAGGATTTGCCCTAGAAAATTGATGA
Organism: Atrina japonica; assembly: GCA_030159075.1. Classification (NCBI taxonomy): domain Eukaryota; kingdom Metazoa; phylum Mollusca; class Bivalvia; order Pterioida; family Pinnidae; genus Atrina; species Atrina japonica. Next base: position 332,576 of record BROG01000061.1, on the reverse strand, counting down.
AATCCTAGCTGTAAGTTTTCAAAGGCTTTTGTAATTTATGGACCCGCCACATTCCATTTGTAAAGTAAAATATCCTGGAAACACTTAGTGCCTGTTCAAATTCTTTTTGAATCTTTCACAGCTGTATGACGTTAAGCAACCATGACGCCACAACACAACCTTGCATTATTGACACAGCATGTTGGGTAAATTTTTAATTTTTGAATCCAAAACATATGGTAAATATCACAGTACAATTGTTGTGTAAGAATGCGTTTTCTCAGTGTAGAGATCATTTTCAAATGATATTTTTAATGAAATGTTCAGAATATAAACCATTTAAAATTGAAATGAACGCTCATGTTACCCACCTATATTTTCAAGGATATGTGATCTTGGCATTGACAATATCTGGCGAAAATCAATTAAAAAGGTCGACTAAATTTATAATATACTTACACAAAAACACCTTCTGTTGACAATTACAATATACTCACACAAGCATTTTCTTTTGTTTTCGTTAAGTTTATATAAATCTTTGTCGCCACATTTTATACACCAAACGTTGGTTGCACTGGTACAACGATGGTCAGTGCAATGGTTGATATTCGCTGGACATGCTGTAAAAGAAAAGTCCTTTCAAATATGATACTTAATAGATCATGAAAGAGAAAGAAGAAAATATTCCGTAAAACGTGTTTATGCAGTTTGATGCTCACATGTAAGAGTAAATGTATACTAATCATGTACATAAATCAAGTGGGTCCATTGTCACCTTGAGAATCATTCAACCTCAGTTTTCTTTTTTGTACAATCTGCATTAAACTTTACATTTATGATAGATTTTTGCCCTATTATTAAGATACGCTATTTGAAAATATTGTGAATCATTAAAAGTTATGTGTATCCTTTCACCCATGCTTACGAATTGTTGATGTTATTTCATTCTAGGTAAATAAACATTTTACATAAGCCGGGATGAATGGGATCATCATCATCATCATCATCATCATCATCTATTAGAAGTATTTACTTAAAATTGTACTGACACTGACATCTGTTGTTTTCGGCAAGTATATATAAATTGTTGCCCTCGCATTTTTCACACTAAACATTATATGCACTGGTACAACGATGTTCGCTGCAGTGATCTATAATCGTTTGGCATGCTGTATGAAGAAATGATCTCTTAAATATGTCTCATTATAAAATAGCTTTGAACCTGAATCAAAGGAAAATAAAACAAAGTTATTCGAATATATTACACGACTGTTTAGAACAACATCTAAAATCAGTCATATTGGATTATTTATTTTGGTACTAATGTCATTTTGGTGGTTTTCAGTGCCCCTCATGGGATGTTAATCGTCTTTCCGTTGCGCAAGTTTTCACAAAGGCCTAAAATTCTAATCAGAGGTATCCAAATATGACTAGCTACTGTTTTATGATTTAAATGTTTTAAAATTGGACAACTTGGTGATTTAAATACTGCCAGCTTTTTGCCTTACATTTGCAGATGTTTTATTAATGTGAATAGTTATCTTCTTAACAAAGGAAATATAGAAATCAAAATATATTGAAAACTTTTTCACATGTGACAGGGTTTTGACTATGATGATGATGATGATTATTATCATTATTATTATCATTACTATCATCATCATCATGAACATCGTTGTCGTCATCGTCGTCATTATTTTATCATAATCATAAAGCAAGCTATGTTTTGTCTTTAAGACTATACTCACAGATACATTTTCTTCTGCTTTCGGCAGGTATATATAAATTGTTGTCCCCGCATTTTTCACACCAAACGTTGATTGTACTGGTACAACGATGTTCACTGCAGTGGTCTATATTCGCTGGACATGCTGTAAGGTGAAATGATTACTTAGAAGTGGTTCTTTATAAGTCTTTTGTGCGTTATGAACACGATTGTAATATAAAAAAGTCACGGATACCAAAATGTTATTGATATATATGTTATATATATTTATGCTAAATATTATAGAGGGGATAAGCTGCCATAGAGGAGTAAGCATCGCCTGTCGACCGGTCACACTCACCGTAAATACATAGCTAAATTCTAAAGAAATACTTTGGTAAGAATACCTCGTCATCATCGGTAAAGACGAGTCACCAATTAAATGCATATTACTCAAGTAGAATAAATACATCGGCCCAGTGCCACCAGCATACGGAGTTCACAAGCTATTGTGTGGAAGAACTTTGTACTTAACATGTAATAAAACATATCAGATCGTAGGTCTGTAGTATTAATGGTCGTACAAATTTAAATTCTTGAATTAATATCGTCATTATCCTGAAGGAAGGAATCTAATTTGCTCTGAGAAGTAAAGTCGGTAATATTTTCAGTAACCGTTAATCGTCTGTCTGTTGCGCAAGTTTTCACAAAGGCCTAAAATTCTAATCAGAGCAGGTATCCAAATATGACTAGCTTCTGTTTTATAATTTAAATGGTTGAAAATTGGACAACTTGGTGATTAAAATAATGCTACCTTTTTGCCTTACATTTGTAGATATTTTATTAATGTGAATTGTTATCTTCTTAACAAAGGAAATATAGAAATCATACTATATTCAAAACGTTTTCACATGTGACAGGGTTCTCACTGTGATGATGATGATGATGATGATCATCATCATCATCATCACCATCATCATCATCATCATCAGCGTCTTCGTCATCATTATCATCATCATCATCATGAACATCGTTGTCGTCATCGTCGTCATTATTTTTTTATTGTTATAATCATAGAGCAAGCTAAGTTTTGTCTTTAAGACTATACTCACAGATACATTTTCTTCTGCTTTCGGCAGGTATATATAAATTGTTGTCCCCGCATTTTTCACACCAAACGTTGATTGTACTGGTACATCGATGTTCACTGCAGTGGTCTATATTCGCTGGACATGCTGTAAGGTGAAATTATTACTTAGAAGTGCTTCTTTATAAGTCTTTTGTGCGTTATGAACACGATTGTAATATAAAGTCGGTAATATATTCAGTAATACTGTATGGACGACAGATATGGAATAACCCAACGAAAAATTATGTTCACACAATAACATATACAGAAAGAAAAAAACCGCAGTGGGCAGAGGTCTAATGAATGAAGATCGCCGACATGGATTGCAGCAAATATTGGTCTGGTTGCAAGGGTTTACTCTCAACGGCCTGACATTTTAAGTCCAAGTGACTATCTACTGTTTCAGTAATTAATTGCTGTAAAAGCATTCGCAGCCGTCAAAGCTGTGCAAAAATTCCAATTTTGGAAAATTTGTCTATTGTAATAATTGTTATAAAAGTATTAATTTACCTCGTTATTATTATTATTATTTATCTATTTATATATTCATTTATCTTTTTTATTATTTATTTGTTTATTTTTGTATTATTATTATTATTATTATTATTATTATTATTATTATTATTATTATTATAAAGCAAATACTCACACAGACATGTTTTTCTGTTTGTGGCAAGTATATATAAATTGTGACCGTCGCATTTTATACACCAAACGTTGGTTGCACTGGTACAACGATGTTCACTGCAGTGACTTATATACTGTGGGCATGCTGTAAGGTGGAAAGATATGTTAAAATATGCTTCTTTATAAACAGATAATAAGTCAATAACATATAAAACAATGTTATTCGAACAAAATTGTGGATTCATGATGGTATAAACACAATGCATATTAGCAAGTACAAATTCAGAAGCTAACGTGTTATTTTATAGAGGACTTACAGACTTATAGAAATTGAAAATATTTGTACATGTCATTTGCACGAACAAACTATTCAAGATGTCCACTTCTCGCTAAAAGAATGTCCGTACCTAATAGGGAACTTTCGAGTTAGCCTGGATTACCGTTATGATCCTGCTTTTATTATCGCCAGTTGCGTGATTCTAGAAAAATGTTCCTCAGTGTTATCTGCGGTCTAATTAATATATAGATAGCCCCGGTAGCACAATGGGTAAAAGCGCCCTGCAAGTGTTCTGAAGGTCCTGGTTTCGATTTCAGGGCCCGGAACCATAAACTTGAGAATTTACCCAAATCTAAGAATATTCTCAACTTAGGCTGTTCAGCAAATCAGATTTCAGGATTTACGAAAGTTGAATAAAATTTTAGATTTATGTAATTCTTCAGTTTTATGGTGCCAGGCCCTGGTCTGTCCACACATTTTTCCTCCTGCTACATTTCAGTAATTTGACGTTCAACTAAATACTGCACTGCAGTATGTTTAAAGAATCTCTTGGGTTTCTTTATAGAAAATTAAGTTAATGCGCTAAAAAGTAAAAATATTTCCATTCAATTTACATACGTTGCGAAGGTAAATATGAAAACCGGAAGAACATATGAGGAACAAAATCGAGAAAGCGCGAATAAATGCAAAATCATAACGGTAATCCTTGCTAACTCAAATGTTCCATATTGAAGAATTTTAGATTCTTCTTGAAACTATTTTGCCAATCATCTTTAATTCTGTAAGAAGATTCCTCATCACACGAAAACATGAATAACGAAGTTTGTGATACTTATGCACCTCGCACGCTCGACTCTTGAGTTCGAGCCCAGCCTACGACAGGTTGGTTTCCTGTCCTTCGGATTGAGACAATAAAAACCGATGCCCCATGTCACAGTTGGTGTCAGCACGTTAAATAACCTTCACTGGTCAAACACCGTGAGTGCCGAGCATAGGCCAAAATCTGATTCCCTTCACCAGCATTTGGTGACGTCTACATATGAGTGGAAGATTCTTGAGTGGGACGTTGAACAACAATAAACAAACAAACTTTTTAACCTTGGAATGGGGGTTCAGTCAATATTGCCACATAAAGTTTAATACAATTAGTATAAAAGTGTTCTTCTTAACACTGCACCTATAAATTGTAAAGAATAACTGAATATATTTGAGTAAACATATAAGCATCCTACAAAATTATGAAATATATAACCTTGAAAGCAAGTTTGTAGTCTCCGAGCTCTGACCATTACAGCTATCTTTTTATATTCCAATGCATTGTATTACATAATATAATACATTGGTAGAAAGATAATATAATTCTATACTAAAATTGCAAAATAGATGTCCTCAAGAAGAGACTTAAGGACACTAGGGCGAGGTCGAAATACGTCTAAAGATTGGATGCATAAACTTCGGAAAATTTCAACCGATTGCGGTGATCAATAATTGACTTTTGACTTGTGAGCACAATGTCATGAACTCGATTCCAAGTCCGGTTCGAATGCATCTACTTGTTTAATAATCACCAACGATTTTTGAAAATGGTAATGATTGTGTCCTCACAAAGTGCAGGGCATACAAAGTGAAAGCCATGGGTATGAGACTAAGGTATCGTGTCACGATAAGCATAACACATAAAATAAACTTCACTACATTGGCGTAAGACCATAGCAAATGTCAGTATCTGTGACACATAATTCCCGTCAATGTTTTTATTGTTGTTGTTGCATTTTGCCTTAGGACACGTTCTACATTAAAAGAATCAAATAGAAAAAAATAATAATACAGTTTTTGAAACATTCCCAGTGTTTTACTTCCACTGGTAATCATATTTGTTTAGTTTTGGACATTTCGGCGGCTAATATACAGTTCATAAGTATGTAATTAATAAGTTTAAATATGAGAATATCAAACATGATTCCAAATTCTCCATTAGAAAATCTAAAAAAAAATTAAAACAAACGGGATCTCAGACCACCTGATATGAATGTCCTCACTTCCGAAATAACGAATCAATACTCGAACACTCGGCTCGTTTTACAGGACCACTTGCATCCATTTCGAATAATTTGATAGCAATGCTTCACGGTAATGTCTCTTATAACGTTTATTTGTTGTTATCTTTGTAAAAAAATACGACGGGTACATTGTCTTGGGTCAAGTGTGCGCGACCTGACTGCTCACTTTACCGAGTTCACCATAATGTGTGACGCTATGTAAACAACATAACGAAAAGGTGCAGATTACTGGTAGGAGTTTATTTATTTGTACGTTCAATATGGCATGACAAAATCACATTAATGAGTTGAACCTAGTTTTTCTCTGTTAAACTAAGTTTTTATCCAGTTAAACCTAGTTTTTCTCCAGTTTATACCTAGTTTTTCTCAGTAACCCACATTAACTGGAGAAAGACTAGGTTTAATTAAGAAAAACTAGGTCTAACTGAGAATAACTAGGTTTAGCTGCGCCAAAATAACAAAAATGAGTTAAACCCAGTTTTCCTCGAGAAAAACCTAGTTAAAATAAGAAAAACTAGATTTAACTGCGCCAAAATCACATTAATGGGTACTAATATGATTTTGGCGCAGTTTATCCTAGTTTTTTTCGGTTAAATCTAGTTTTTCTCCAGTTAATGTGGGTTACAAGAAAAACTAAGATTAACTGGAGAAAAAATAGGCTTAATTGAGAAAAATTAGGTTTCTCTCGAGAAAAACTAAGTTTAACTTATTGTTGTAATTTCGGCGTGCTTCATCAGTTAAACCTAGTTTTCCTTCAGTTAAACCTAGATTTTCTCAGTAACCCACATTACCTGGAGAAAAACTAGAATTAACTGCGCCAGAATAACATTAATGAGTATTTTGCACAGTTAAGCCTAGTTTTTCTCAGTTAAACTTAAAATTAATGGGTACTAATATGATTTTGGCGCAGTTTATCCTAGTTTTTTTCGGTTAAATCTAGTTTTTCTCCAGTTAATATAGGTTACGAGAAAACTTAGGATTAGGCTGTCGGCGTTCCTGTTGGGGCCGGTTATGCCCCTTTGTTGGCCGGCCTGTTTCTTTGTTCGTGCAAGGCGGACTTCGTTCGAGGACTGCTGGGTCGGAGGAGGAAAGGGTCTTGCGGTGTCCTTTGGTTTGGCGTTTGGATGTGTCGGCGACGTTTTGTCGGTTGGTGGTGACAGTTTTCGTGCATATGTCGATGCGGTGTGTCCCAGCGAGCTGGAGGTTGAGGATGCAGCAGAATCAGGCACACACGCTTCATACTTAGACATTTTACTTAATATAAACACAGACGGGAAATTAGTATCTAAGCTATACGATAAACGCGACGATTTCGGCTTTCCCATCGTGGATTTTCCAAATTTAAGTAGTGATATCCCTCAGTCACCCGCATACGGAGTTTATATTTTACAAATGATCCGATATGCCAGGGCGTGCACAACATATGAAGATTTCATATGCAGAGGTGAGCTACTCACTGACAAATTTTTGACACAGGGATATCGAAAACCGCGTTTAATGTCAACGTTCTGCAAATTTTACGGTCGGTATAACAGTTTTGTTTGCGACTACTCTGTTTCACTAAGTGAAATGTTGAGTTGCCTTTTCGTTGGCGGTTGTTGAGACGTCTGTACCAATTGTGACGAGGATACACTCCTCACTTGACTGTGGACTCACGGCGGGTGTGACCGGTCGACAGAGGATGCTTACTCCTCCATGGCACCTAATCCCACCTCTTGGTTTCCAGAGGTCCGTGTTTGTCCATTTTTACCGGATTTGTATCTATGTCCTGGACATTCTATTGATTTATACTTTGGTATCTGAAAATTTTTATATTAACTAGATAAAAATTAGGTTTAACTCGTAACCAACATTAACAGGAAAATAACTAGGTTTAATTGAGAAAAACTAGGTTTAACTGGAGAAAAACTCTGACGGTCTTTCTGTGGCCCCGCCTTTTATAGCGGAACTGAGAGCTAATTTCTATTGATAACATTTAACGAAAATGTCTGCCTGTGGAATAATAAATCAGGAATGTTTGAAAAGCATTAATTTTCTTTTCGACTTCAAAACTTGTTTAAAAGATACGATGACGATGACAGATGATACAGTGATGTGTTGGGTTATCTCAATTTTATAAAATACCATTTCCTGGGTTCCAGACACTCATTTCGTCTTAAACATATTTTCAAAAGCATCAAAACACTGATTTCTTTTAATTAAAATCAACGAAGCAGCTCGCAGCCCCGTTACACTATATATTTGTATATATATATATATTTATAAATATATAATGAACTTTCATCTGAAAATTAGAAATAAAATTTTCTTGCCACCAGCAACCCCCTCCCCAAATCAGTATTTCTTTCTTTTTTTACATATCGTATCTATTTACTCCTCAAACAGCATGTAGATCGACATATTAAGGATATATATATATATATATATATATATATATATATATATAATATATATATTATATATATATATATATATATATATATATATATATATATATAAAATATATCATATGATCTATGTGTTATCCAGCTTCATAACAGATTTCATAAATATTTTATATGTAACACGTGTAATAAAACCTAGCGGTGATTTGATTGGCTAACGTACGGCAAACTGAACTACTTTTATTCACTACGTGCGCTGACTTCATTCATCTGAAGGTTGACAATGACGTCACTTGGTGTTTGTGGCGTCACTTGAACTTGAATGGCGACAATCGAAAAAACATGTTATGTTGTTGATTTTAAAATTATGTTGTATTGAAGTAGGCAATTTTGTATATTTCAACATCTGAAAAAGTATAATTAGATGTAAATGATAATTTAAAATGTAGGCTAAATGTATGTATTTAAATATAAGCAATATTTACAATATGTTTTGTGCACTTATTTCTGGGCAAGTATTTTAACTATTTGGAACTATTTAGTCAACTCGACAGAAAGAAGAATATTTATATCATATTATATATGATAGAAATAATCTGTCACGAGTTTCCATTTATATCACATTTATGATACTCGCTATGAATTTTCCAGTTTTGCTCACCAAAGGCTCGCTAAATGGAAAATTCAAAAACTCGTATCATAAATGTGATATGAATGGAAATACGTAATCATATATATATATATATATATATATATATATATATATATATATATATATATATATAATGTGTGTGTGTGTGTGTGTGTGTGTGTGTGTGTGTGTGTGTGTGTGTGTGTGTGTGTGTGTGTGTGTGTGTGTGTGTGTGTGTGTGTGTGTGTGTATAAGAGACTACGTTATTGTTAAAAACGATCGATTACCTTTCATACAAGAGTATTTAACCTCTAATGTTTCCTTGAAGAATGCAATGGGATCTCCACAGATATCATTTCCACTTTTAACGCTGCAATATGTTTTTCCATCACATCTACGTTGCATTTCAGATGTCCCTGTGCAACTAAAAATTCCTGAATAATAACGAGCATACGTCACACGGATGGAGGATGAAGCACAGGATAAATATACATAACTGCCTTCTTTTGCACTTGTAGAATGCGTACCTTTGGAAATTGAAATTAAAAAGAAATCTTAATAAAGACGCCATTTAAAAACGTTTGATGTTGTAAAAAAATTAATGCAATGTTTATGACTTTTCTAACAACAGAGATGCTGTTGCAAATCGAAAAAAAATATAACAATACATGAACACGTTGCGTTGGTAATAACCATTATTATTAACTATCAGTGTGTGTGTGTGTGTGTGTGTGTGTGTGTGTGTGTGTGTGTGTGTGTGTGTGTGTGTGTGTGTGTGTGTGTGTGTGTGTGTGTTTGTGTGTGTGTGTGTGTGTATGTGTGTGTGTGTGTTATAAGAGAGGGGGTAATACTTCGGAATCACTTTTATCCTACCGATCGCGCTGAAAATGCAAATGTATCAATGGTATATCCATCAAAACTTCCTTATCGAAAGATGATGTCCAGAGTTCGAATAATACAAATAGTTATTTTTATTGATCTATATTGATCAATTATTTTTGTCCAGAATAACAAATATGAATTAATATTCCCGTTTATGTTAAGATTTTGTTGATAATATTATGTACCGTAAGTTCTGATGTATGCTCTACATTAAATTTAATTACAAAAGCATTGTTAACAAATGCAAAAGATATTTATCTAATCATAATTAATGAAAGTAATTATTCATCTATTTATATCATTCCTTGCAAAGGCAGTTTTGACCCAATATACGATATATTTTAACATCTGAAAATTCTGAAAATTCTATACATAATGGATATATGAGACTTCCGCTGCCAACAAAATTTTGATTAAAAATTTGAATAAATATTTTTAAAAATATAATGGATAGGTCACACAGTTTTGTGTCAAAACAAAGCCGAAAATATTTTATAGAGAAATTATGCCCCGCTGGTAAAACCTATCCGGAAAATTTTTAATATATTTAATATATATGCCACCAGTAGTAAAAGATAATTATACATTTTATTGCATTGTAATTCAAGATGGCATATTGTGATATGATAATTATAATTTCCAAAGAAAATGCTGGTACGGACAGTAGCTAAACGTACACACCACACATAAGTACCTATATACTTACTTGCTTCATATGTTGTTGATCGTTTATGTCTTTGTATGTGATTTACAAATTCCCCACGTGTGTTCATCGGGTCGGATGCTAGAATAAAATTCAAGTTATAAAGTTTTCTTACATGCTTTTTTTTTTACAATTATAGTAAATATGTAAGTAAGTTTACGATAATCAGATAAAACACACCAAGCGCTGTTTCGTAATTATCCGAACTGTTATGATGATGAGTGTCGTAAAAAACAATTTCAGGTTTTTTTTTTCATTTCACAGCTTGACACTTCTTGGTCATATGTCTTAAAATGGGTGTCTCCATGGCCCAGTGGTTAGAGCATCGGGTTTTGAACCATGAGGTCCCTTACAGGTCAGCACATGTTCGAACCCTGTTATAGCCTAAGCTGAATTTTGTGAGAAAGTTTGGTAGTTTAATTTCGGAAGCCAGCTGGTACATTGGAACCGGGTTCTCACCCCCACTATGTAACTGAAAAATGTTGTTAAACACTAACTTAAAATAGAAATATTCAAGAAAGTCTTTAAAATGTAATTGTTCAGAAACAGTTCATAAAGCCTTCAAATGATTCCTCTGGAATACATTGCAGAAACAAATACTTTGAATATTTTGAACATAAAAAGTGTTTTACCTGAACTGGATATTGTTCCGAACAAACAGACAAAAATGACACAATACATTTTAACGATCGTTCAACATATCTGAGGTATTTATATATGTTGAGGAAAATTTGCAACAAAAACGGTTACTAATAAAACTATCTGTGACTTTGGCGTCAATGTTCATAACACGTACTCTTCCATCTAACGTTTTAGATTTAGTATATTCTTGTCGCTTAACAATCTTTAATCACATGTTCACATGTAAATATAATAGGTCATGCATAGGTAATTTTGAGAACCAATAAAAGTAAACAAATGCACTTTCTAGACAAAATATATACTAAATCAGTAAGTGACAACAGTATAGAATATGTTTTCTTTCCTTTTTTGAAATATAAAGGTTTAAATATCCATTCGTTTTCAAATAATAATATTATTATAAATATGCGTTTCTTGTCGAGCTACGAAACAGGTAGACAGTGTAAAATTAAAGATTTGTAGTAATATAACACATCTCAGATACAAAAGTTTAAATCTTTAGGATGTCCAGACCACAGATACAAATCCGGCATATCGGATCATTTGTGAAATATAAACTCCATATGCGGGTGACTGTGGGAACGTTGCACAGATTGGATAGTGTATTACAGGGATTATATATATATATATATATATATATATATATATATATATATATATAGAGAGAGAGAGAGAGAGAGAGAGAGAGAGAGAGAGAGAGGAATACATAGAAATTAAAAATAGAAAGAAAATCTCTATGTATTATCTGTATAATAAAGTAAGTATATATAAATATATATGTAAATATTAGTAGGTAAATGGAACAATGTCACATGTTTAAGACATGCTTACGATATGTTAAGTGATTTTTGTATTGTCTAGATACCATTATAATTACAGAAAGAACTGCGATCTGTGTCAACCTTGTCCTGAAGCCTTTAAATTTATTTCATAAATGTATTCATTATCCTGAAAATGTCGAGGACGCAACGTGAAACTCAAACTAGAATCAACGTACGACCCCTGTATCAAACAAAGTCTACATCTGTTGTCTAAAAATGATAAAAAAAAACCAGACTACTCATGCATTTGTTATTTTGCAATTTTAAATTCAGTTTTAACAACATAAAATACAGATACCGAAGTGTTTCAACCGTAGGGAAACCCAGAAGATAATATTTACGGGGAGCATGAATCAATCGTACAATCGCCATACAAAATATACATAAAATTGATATACGACTATTTATGAAAATCTACTATAGTATTTGGGTTTACTGAAAATAGTGTATATCCCCTGTAATATGAAGTAAAAACATGAAAATTATATTAAAATATGATTAATTATGAACCTCTATTAAGTTGCTTGATTTGCTTGTTTGTTTAAATGTTCCTGTATGCCACACTCAACAATATGTCGGTTACAAGGTGGCTTCCAGTTTCTTTTTTAGAATTTAAAGAGAGATACCGATTATAATGTACCAAGGAATGAACCCCCACCTGCTGCAAGTAAAGTGACTAGCTATCTTACAAAATAAGATCAGGTTCCAGTGCGCGCATTGTTTCAGTTATACTGAAAATCAATTGACCCTAAATGTAACGATGTCTACGTGAAATATATCACTACATTCTTGCGTGACAAAATTCATTTAAATAAATCTTAAAAACAAATAGGCTTTTTATACGTGTGAGAAATACATTGAACATGTTTAAGAATAAAAAAGGACATATACACTGATAAAATTGTCAATAACATCAAAGAACCGATGACTTCAAATAAATTCTGTGGATTTGAATAATTTATGAGACGAAAATACATTAACAATACTTTTTACTATGTTAATGAATACTTAGAGATAAGCTACGATTGATATATGATTCAATAACTGACAACACAAACGACCTAAAAAAATCATGGACATACAGATTTCTACGTAATTATGGAAATTTCATAGTTCAATACGTTTCTTTAATGAAAGTAGTTATTACTGATATGAGTAGTTGGTAGTAATTGATATATATATATATATATATATATATATATATATATATATAATATATATATATATATATATATATATATATATATATATATATATATATATATATATATCGATTACTACCAACTACTCGTATATATAGCGATAATATAGATTTCTTTATCCATATTGAATTAACCCGTATACAACGAATCGGTTACTATGAAAACCCGTGTAATACAAAATTATGAAAGAGCCCCTGAGTATTATTTGTGTTGCTTTAAACGTACATAATGCGAGGCCAGAAGTGTTTACCGATCAGTCATTGAGCTGTAACATTCATTAATTTTGACACCTAATGCATGCCGAAGAAGTCCCAGAATCTGACAAAATTAATTTTGTTTAATCATCACAAGCAAGCGTAAACGACAGTGACGAAGACGATGAGTGCGAAACTGACCATATTCCCAGTGTGAGCGATAGCGATCCTAGGGAGTGTATTGATAAAATAAAACTTTTTGTCGAAAGTCAAAGTGAAGGTAGTGACAATATTTTCAAGTGTTTAAATGATTTAGATGTGTTTGTTAGCAAAGTGTCTTGTTGGAAATTTTTATTTTACTGGGTGGATGTAAATACAAAATTTACAACCCAGTAAATTCAAAATTTACATCATGACAGAAGTAACATCGGACAAACTCAAACAGACTGTTGAAGTGCAGTTGAAGCATGCTATTATATTGATCATTGCTAACTGTGTGTCGTCATCATTGGGATCGTTAAACGATATACTTGGTGCCTGTGCATTTCTGACAAGTTGATCCATGGACGCGACGATATACACATTTCAAGAAGCAACATTACGATGCCTGGTCAGCTGCATAATAGTGGTCGTTTCAACATTTGAATGTTTGTTTTTTTGTTTGTTTATTGCTGTTTAACGTCCCACTCAAGAATATTTCATTCATATGGAGACATCATCAAATGCCGGTGAAGGGCTTCAAATTTTGGCCTATGCTCGGCACTTACGGCAGTGTGGGTTCTTTAACGTGCCGACACCTACTGTGACACGGGATCTCCAGATTTTACTTTCTCATCCGAAAGACAGGAAACCAACCTGTCACCGGCGGGACTCGAACTCACGGCCTCACGATCCAGAGTCGAGCGCGCTACCAACTGAGCCAGGCCGGCTCTCATTTGAATGTAATAGCGATTTAATTGTCGTTTTCCTTGTGGTTCACCTTTCTTCCTTATATTTCTCCCTTTTCGCACACGATTTTAATCAAATCTCCTAACTTGTTTTTCTCCAAAGGTTGAACCAAAAATAATCATCTGTATTCCTCTAAAGTGAAATACTCAAATTAAAACGGCTTTCAGGAGTAAGGGTGTCATCAGGTCATCGTTTTGTATATTCTTTATAAACTCTCAGAGGAAGCTGGGATCACCTTAAAAAAATACTTATTTTGTTAAAGAGACTCTAGTTCAGTCACCAGCAAACGAAAAAAAATTATTGATTTAAAAAGAAAATAAGTACAATAAAGTGTATTCACCTGGAACGGCGAACATCTAGGGTGAAATGCCCGGATATTTCCGTCACCTTTCCTCGTCTTTGTTTGCCTTTCGTTAAACTCAAGGTATTGTTTTCCCATAGAATTGTCCGTTTTCATTTCTATGTCTCCACATAACAAATCAGTCTGCTCCTGTCTATGGGGCGCCGTTTTACTTTTTAATACCAGTTAGTGATATCAATCTTTCGAATAGGTAATATCACTTATTCAATAAGTGATATCACCTATTCGAATGGGTGATATTACCCATTGGAATACCGAATAAATGATATCTCTTATACGAATAAGTGATATCACTTATAAAAACGAATAAGTGATATCACTCTTTCGAATATGTGATATCACTGTTTCAAATAGCAGATATCACTTTATACGTTTTTATAAGTGATATCTCCTACTCGAATAAGTGATAGGTGATATCACTCATTCATTTGAATAGGTGATATCTTTCATTGGAATAGGTGATATCGCTCATTCAAATAGGTGATATCACTCATTCGTATAAGTGATATCACTTAAGAATTTATAAATTTT